>WTSP01003116.1:0-10550 GCA_025331215.1 Actenoides lindsayi
CCCGGGCGGGAGGAGCCAGGCGAGCAGCGAAGGGCAGCGGCGCGGAGGCGGCGGCGGGGCCCGGGGGACGGCGGCGCGTTACATGGCGGGACGCGAAGCGCAAGTCCCTGCGCCGCGGAGCCTCCGCGGCCGCCGTACCCCCGCTTCCGCCCACGGCCCCGCAGGGGGGCGGGGCTCTCCGGAACGACTGCCAATCGCCGCGCTGACCGAGGGCGCCACCGACCAATAGGGCGGAGCCGCCCGCCCGCCGTTCGCACAGCCCGCTGGGAAGTGTAGTGCGCAGGGCCTAGCGCCCGCCCGCAGCCATGTGCCCGCGGCCCGGCCCGGCCCCTCGGCTCGGCGCAGGCGGCCCCAGCCCGGCGGGAGCCCGAGGCGGGAGCAGCTGCCGGGAGACGTTTGCGTGGCGGCTCAAGAGGAACGCGGACCCCCCACCTCCCCCCGCGCTCCGAGCCGCGGGCGTAGCAGTGGCTGAGCAGCGGCAGGGTTCCCCCCAGGCACTGCGGGGCTTGGGCCGCGTCCGGAGAGCTCCCGGGCGAGCTGCACAACATTGGAATGTTTAAAAAAAAACCCAAAACCTGAAAGAAAACTAATTAAAGAATAAGTAAATAAAAAGAAATGCTGCACAACCGGGGAAGCGGTGGAGCAGAGCGAGGCAAAGGAGCAGGTCCGGGCTCAGGGGACACCCCTGGCTGCCACTGCTCACCCCCCGGTGCCCCCGGGAGCAGAGCTCCTGCTTGGCCCCGTGCTCAGAAACTTGCACATAAAAATCGGTCCTCCCAGCAGAAAAGGTGCCACCAGGCACTGGTGTTCTCCCTGCGGATCATGGTAGCACCAGGCCACTGGGTTCCAGGGTCCCGCTGGGATGAATCCCCCGTGATGGGCCAACGGGGTCCAGCCAAGGCTGCGGGGACGGTCTCTGCTCCTGGGTCTTGCCCCATCCCAGCATGCTGGGGGCAAAGGCACCAGTGCCCGTGTGCTCCCTAGAGTGGGCGGAAGGGAGAGGTGATGCTGAGCTGGGTGCAGGAGCCTTCATCACACCAGAGCTCAGTAATATCGGGACTGGAGTCCCCAGGAAGCTGCTTTTCTGTGGCCAGGTGCTGTTTGTTGCTAAGGTGGCCTAGGGATGAGCTGTCTCAGTCCTGAGGTGCCTCCTACAAAAGCTCTCTTCACACCAGTTTGAGAGACGAGTCGTTTTCCACCAGAGCAGACACTGGGAGCAGAAGGTGAAGCCCAGAGGAGGCAATGCTCTCCCGCTTCCCTGCCATGAGCAAACAGCCCTCGCTGCCTCACCATCAGATTCCCACCCATGGGCAGAGAAGAAAAATAAATCAATGTAATAAATACAAGCAGCACTTCCCAGTCAAACGCCACACATACCCAAACACCCAGCTCTCAATTTCCTAGACACAGGCCGGTAAAAGGTAGAAAGCCTGCTCTGCACACTTCACCCAGCTGCCTTCTCGCAGACTCGAGCCCTGCTCCATACGTGGGTACCAACCACGGCACTACACAGCCAGGTACCTTTGCGTTTGGGAAGCACCAGCATCCCCAGTTGTAGCTCAGATCCCAGTTCAGCCCGAGCAGCTCCAGCTGCAATGAACTCTGCTCCTATGAAGGCAAATTCCCCGATCGCTACCTGGTCATCTTCAGCTGGTCCCATTTCATGGAGCTAAACGACAACCAAGTGAAGTGAAAGGAGGTTGGTAAACTCAGGAGCAAGATGGGAAACGTGATGTTGCCTTGCACAAGACCTTCAAATATCCCCTTATCAGCACGCGCTGCAGTCAGAGGGGGTCAGCAGGGAGATGAGAGCTGAGAAGGGAACTAAGAAGCCTTTTGACTACAGGGAAGACATTCTGGGGTTTCCCCCTTCTTTCACGGGGAGACAGGAAGTTTTCAACCAAGCTGACCATTATTTATGTATTTACAGAAGTTAACTACCACATTTTAAAATAAAATTAAGAGAATGGTTTCCATTTTTCACACCTCCACTTAAAAAAAAAAGTGTGAAAGAGACTGGGCAGAGAGGGGAAGAAAAGAAAGAGGTAAGGAAAAAAGAACAAGAAAATCCAGAGCAGAGGTCTGGAGCTGGGGAGACCCTTTCCCAGGGCACTGAGCCTCCTCCTCACCTCCACCTGATCTTCTGCACTGCAGACGACACAAACACAACTAACTCTCCACGGGTAAGCCAGATTTGCACACACCACAAGCCTTTGGTCAAGAGTTTCCCTGTGCCCGTCCCTCTTACCTTCTGCCAAGCTCCATCCTAACCTCTTGCTCTGTTTAGAGCTCAGACTCTTCTCCCACATGAATCAAAAAACAAAGAGGAAAATAAAGAAAAGCCCTGTGCTCCCTCAGGCTCTTCCTGCAGGGTCACACCTGGGAGGTTTGCCAACACCTCCTTGTGAGCACCTCAAACAGAGCTAAAGCCATTTGTTTGGGAAAGGACGAGCACCTGCCTTTGCACGACTCGCTCAGGGAGGGCTCCTGGAACCAGCTGGTTTCTCCAGGAGCTCCTGTAGCCTTTGTGGTGATGAAGAACCACTGGCACTGGCACACGCTCTTTCTTTGAGTGCATTTTCCTCATCTGGCACTGAGCATCACTTGTGAAGCTGGAGAATGATACAGCTCTGAAAAGGAACGTTTCACAAGGCACACGACCCCACAAACCCAGCGTTTCAGCACAGGCCAGACTCAAGTGGGGTCCAAACACGTTTTGCAAGGCAGAGCTCCCTCTCCGAGCACACCACCACAACTCCAGATCCTTCCCTGGCCTTGTTTTCACTTGCCATCAGCCAAATCTACCAGCACACACCAGAATTTCCTATTTCCTTAGCATGCAGGAAACCACGCACGAGCCGAACCTAAAAAGACAGTGCAGGCTGCCACAGAAGAAGGAGAGCACACAAAAGTCATCTCCACTCCACCCTGACATCCACCAGGCCTAAAGGGCTTCAGCTACAGCCATTGTCAGCTGGGGCAACTCCAACCAGGAACAATCAAAACACGCCCGTTGCAGGGATAAGACATTTCCTACTTTGTGCAACTCTCACTTTGTTCTGCTTCCTCTGCCGTGGGTTTCCAATCCAACGTGGGCTTGTTCCTATCTTAGACAACATCACAAGGGAAAGAAATATAGGACAGACAAAAGGGATGGAATAAAATCAAGCAGGCAACAAGGCAAGGTTTAGAAAAACTCATACGCAAAGAGCTTTTAAAAAAAAGCAGCTCCCATGCAAAGGCATTTTAAAGAGAGAGGCAGCAGAAAAAGGAAGTCGAACACACACATTTCAGTTGGGATTTCTGGTGAAGGTTAATCAGGCGGCGGCACCTAGAAATAGATTTTGCAAGTTCCGAGGCAAGGACAAAGTCATGAAGCGATACGTAACTGCCAGTTCCAGGAAAACACGGGACAAGCCAGTCAGAGATCACAGAGGTTTCCAAACGCACTGGATTCTCAAAAAGAGGAATCTTTCTGCGAGGTTCTGACTTTGCCGTCACGTGGCCTTTGGCGTGAGAGAGCGACGGGAGGAAGAGGGGAGGTTCACACGCCGGGAAAGACAGAAAATGATGCACCAGCCAATCAGCCCCTAACGAGGCCTCGCTCCAGAACATGGAGGTGCTATTTTAACGCCGCTCCCAGACCGAGCTTTGCAAGAGTACTGGGAATCTACAAGTCAGGAAATAAGAAGAACAGCTACGAGAGGTTTTGCCTCATTAGCGAGGGGATGCACTTGTGAGGGAAAAGCTGTTAGATCAAGGAAGGGTTATTTATTAGTTTTCCAAGTTTCACAGCAAAACTGCACCCGCTGCTCTCTCCGGAGAGCTGCTCTCGTGAGGTTTAACGTTCAATGCCCTCTCTGATCGCTCCAGCTTCAATTACCAACGCTAGCACCTTAAACCACAGCTCCCCAGACATCCTTGGAGGTGAAAGGGGGGAAGGCAGGGCCCCTTCCCAAGCTGGGTTGCTGGACACCAGCGGCAGCACCAGTCACCCAGCACCACTGACGGGCAGCTGGATGGTCCCAGCCACCCCCTGACCCTACAGAAGCTCTACCAAAAATGGGCACGAGTGCTAGTTTGTGGCCGAGGCCTAGATGGTGCTAGTCATCAACCTGACAAGTTTGTGGCAGGAAATCTGTTGTCACTTGGTTCAGAGCAGCTTCCCACCCTGCTCACGACCCACGGCAGAGCCCTGGCTCTGCAGCCGACGTCAAGGCAGCGCTCCTCCCAGAGCTGCCACCTCCAGGGCCCCAGGATGTGGTGGCACTTGCTCACGTGGGAAGTCATCGGTTCACAGAGGTCCCAGAGATGCTGCAGGATGCCCACAGGGTATTACAAGGCACAGATACCACAAATACCAGCTGCCTTTGCCGAAGCCAAAGCGAGCGCCTTGAAGAAGATGGAGAAGTAACTCAATTCCCATCCCTCTGTTCCCTTCCACCCCCAAGCTGCCAATGATCTCACATCTCGGACCCAGGCAAGCCCTCCTGCACTCTGGCTTTTCTGTGCTCTGGGTTTCCTCTGCAGAGAGCAGCTCTGCCTCTGCTTCAGCCTCTGCCCATGCCCTCAAAGCCGCAGGTCTGCCGATTCCAAACCCCTGTTATTTCCCAGCCCACCAATGCAAGAGGCTCTGCCTCCAGGACCGGGCAGTCCACACACTCAGGGCAGGCAAGAGGGAAGAGAGGAAGCTCAGCATCCGACAGCAGGCACAGGGTGGCTAATCCAGTCCACAAACTCCATCTCCCCTCCCACAGGAGATACTTGGCTGGGGCAGATCTGGGGCTCGTCAGCAGACAGGGGAGGTCACTGCTGCAGTAAACGCTCCAGAGTTCAACACTCTGCCGAGCGGGACGTGCAATGCCCAGGTCATACAAGAGCTGTTACTATCCAAAGGTACACTCAGGATTTCAGTTCAGGAAAAAAATAGAGTTACCCAAGTACATGAGAACCTGGCTATGCAGCGAGGAACTCGATACAGCAGGAGGAAGGCTGGTTATTTTTCCAGAAGGGCTACTCCCCACTGGCTCGAGTGGGCTTGGAGGTGGTTTCAGGTGCTTATGAAAGTCAAGCCCTGAAGCCGTGCAGCAGAGGATCTCTGGTTATTACACAAGGCTGCCAAACTAGTTTCCACCGCCTTATCTACACGGCCCTTCTCCTACTAAAAGCACAATTCCCCTTGTGAAGTTCCCACATCCTGAACAAAATTCCTGAACACAGCTCCTAAAAGCCTCACTGGTTCTCCTCCTGGCCCGACCCAACAGCACTGTCACAGCTGGTAACAACGGGACAGAGTCAGGACCCATCGTGATCATTTAAGTGGCATCTAGAGTTTCACCTCAGAGCCTGCTGCTTGTGCAAACCACCCAAGGCCAGGAGCAGAAGAGGTGAGAAGCAGACCGTGGTGTGCTCAGCCCTCTTAGCGAGGAGAGAAGCCGGTGTAATTCACAGAGCAAAGCCAACGTTTCCAGAAGCGAGCACAGATCCGTGGATGTTGAATTGCATATCTAATTTCCACCCCCCTCCCACTGCGTGCTTTCTAAGCCAAAAAAGGCTTTATCTGGGTGGATTTTCCAGGGAAGCAGAGAAGGATAAGCCCTTTCTGTACCACTGCCCAGTTCCCGGATCAATCGATAAGTGGCAGAGCTGACCCAACACCCCCACCCTCCCCTGCCAGGCTCCAGCCAGGGAGTTTATCACATCAGCTGGGAACCTTCCCCCAGAAACAGCCAAAAGCAAAGGGCTTTACCTGCACGGGCAGCAGAGAGCAGCTCCTAGGAAAGGTGCATCCCTGCAAACAACCTGGCCAAAGTCCATCCCTAAAACCAAGCGTCCAGCCGGGGTTGGGATCACTGAGCCGTGCGGGGCAAGCCCCGGACAAAAGCCTTATTCCTACAGAGCCGGGCTTCCCTGCGCAGGCTCCGGGCTACTCAGAAAGCTGATTACGAAGCCCTAAGTCACCCAGCACCACCAGGCCAAGTCAAGGCAGCTGCTTTAATTTAGCTCTTCTGTTCACTAAGCCCCGCTGTGCCCTTAACCCCTCTGCTCCCAGGGCAGTAGCTCTGAGGAGCTTCCCCCCAAACCTCTCACCGGCTGCGAGGTGGGAGAAGCGAGCAGAGCATCAGGTGGGGCTGTTCTGTCAGCGGCAGCACAAGGCTGTGATACACCCCACTTCCTTGCAAGGCAACGTTGCATTTTGTGCTCAGCTCCGGCTCCAGAAGAGCTTGAACCACATCCCAAGGCACATGCAAAGCAATGAGGGGCTCCTGTCCCTTTTGCTTCCAGCTTCTGGCCCAAGAAGTGCTCCTGAGCCACCCAAGGGTTAACACCCTGCTGGTAGGGCTGCAAACCTTCTCCCTCTGTTTGCCATCACCAGCTGCCAACCTTTTGTAACTCAGGGCCAGGATTTGGCCCAGCTGGTGAGGCAGCAGAGGAGCATTCAACTGACCCTCTTCCCTCCTCCTTGCCTGTTTACCAGCCTGGGCGGTCCCATGCCCACAAAAGCTCTTTCTTATTCTTCTGAGAAAACTCCAGGCTCCAGTTTGTTCCCTGCCCCAAACCAGCTTCTGCTGCTTAAACACCAGGAGAAACAGGAACTATGCCAAGAACTGCATTTGCCCCACATAAAACTGGACCGGGGAAAGGAGAATCTTTAATAAAAATCCAGTTCTGATTTTACTGGGGCAAAAAATAGAAAAGCCTAACGGTCCATCTTAAGAGATCTGTTTCCCAAAGAGCTTTAAACCAAAGTGTGGATTTGCACCGGTCCTTATCTCCTCTTGGAGGATGAGCAGCCAGCACGAGCTCCCCGTGGGCTGCAGCCCGGGGATGTCAGCGCTGTCACTTGGGCTGCTGGAGTTGGAGGGCTCTGCACTGCCTGCTGCTAAATCCAGAGCCCCAGCTGCAGATTTAGCAACAGCGCCTGCCTTCCTCTTTGTGCTCTCCCACGTCCTGCCCCGCTACAACTCCTGTCTGCTTGCGCTTCACGTCTTGAAAAGCACTGCTTAGCAACCTGACAGCCTTTCCACTTCCAGCACGAGGCAACCGGTTCCTCCCAGTCCCACTCTTCCAAGAGGGGAACCGTGGCAGGCACGCGGCCATCCGAGATGGAGCCGCCTCGTAACCCGGCAGCCTCGGTGCCACCAGGGCAGCTCGTGTCACCTCTCGGCAGCTCCTGGGCATTTTTGTCTGCAGGAAGCCAGAAGGGTCCTCATCCCTCCTGGTGTCGCAGATCTCATCCGTGTTTCCACAATGAACGTTTCTGCTGTGGAGTAATATCCTCACTGGAGCAAAGGACAGGTAATTACCAAGCCATCAGTAAACCTTTTTAAGCCATTCATCCAAAGTCCCCAGAGGGAAGCAGGTGAGACTAGAAAAGGCGTTGCACAAGAGATACGCATCTAGGGTGGTTTATTTTATAAAAAAACCTCTCTCCCCTCCCTTTGTGGTTTCTTTAAAAGGAATGGCAAAACAAACCTGGTAAGCTGCAAGTCACCGCTGCCAGCGCTCCCAGCCCCGTCACCCGCAGCGGATCCACCTCGGGGACCGGTGTGGACTCTACGGGAGCTGCTCAGCAGATAATCTGCTGGAGAATGAAGGGCCTGGGACTGAGGATGAGGCACAGCTCTTCTGGCTCCACGGTTTGGAAACACGCAACCTCCCCAGTCGCCTTCGGCTGAGAGCGGAGGGAGGCAGGATGGGGCAGGTCCAAAACGAACAGGGAGTGCTGTGAAAGAGTCTGGAGTGAGGGAGAAGAGCAAAGGGGGGGACAGATAAAAGCATGAGACGGGCATGAGTCATGTTGGCATATGGCCTCCAAAGAGAGCCCTCAAGCAAAGAGGGTATGAAGTAAATTCCTACTCAGGCAAAAATCCACTAAAACAAAAGGCAACCCAAAATAGGTCCTTGCGTACCTGTCTCCTCTGGGTTAAGGTTTGGCATCACACGAACTCGGGCTGAGCTTCTGGACAGCATCTGGCCGTGCTTGGCCAGGCCGGGGCAGAGGTGGGAGCGCTCACGGCTCTCCCCGAGGCAGCCCCAGATCTCCAGCAACCCACTGCAAAAGCTGCCACCCTTCCCCAGAGGGGAGAGCTGTCTCCAGAGAGCTGGCACGAGGGCTGCAGGTCTCACGCGCGTCCACTTGCACGCCCAGGAAAGGAACCCCGCTGCAGGCAGCGACTTTCCGCTCCGCCGATCCACACCTACCCGCTTACGGGCTAAGGGTGAAGGCGTTGAAGCTGGGATCCAGAAAAAGAGCCCTCCCAGACCTTTGGGGAAAGCTTGGATCCGAAGTCGAGCAGCGCGGTTCCAGTTATGTCTGTCGTAAGCCCTGCTCTGCCGCCGGGGGATGAGGAGAGAGGGTGATGCAGGTGCTCGAGAAACACGCAACCCGGGCACGCTGGCAATTTGGCAACCCAAGAGCAGATCCGCTCCGCTCACACTGCAGCCCTGCAGCTGGCTGAGCCACGAGCCAGTTCCCCGTGGCTAGAAGCTGGCCAGAGAGCCTTCCCTCGGCTGCTGGCTGCTTGTTTTGACAAGGAAGCACCCAACCCCCAGGCCTGCTTTAGTAAGGATTCTCCTCTGTGGACACCTCTTTTCCGCACCCTGAAGTTTCCACTTGAGAGAAACTTTTGCTGTTTATAGGGGTCAAAGCAGACCCTTCTCTTTGGTGCTTAGATGGGGACCCGCAGCACCAGTCCTGGGCTGGACTGTGGCCCTGCAGCACTGGAACAACAAACAGCAGGAGAAACACGTTCATCATGGGGACCCTGAGTGCATCAGAGAACCTCTGTGGTGGAAAGAGCCCTACCCCATCCACCTCTAACCTCCACAGCAGCAGCAGCCCCTTCAGGGGCAGCCCAAGCATCCCCAAATATTCTAGACTAAGAAATCAAGGATTTTCAGCTCCCTTGCTCCATCTTTCCCTGAAGTCACACTGTGGCAGCTTGTCAGCAAAGCTGGAAGGGCTCTGGTCACTGCTCTGAGGAAGGAGCAGCCACCACCAGCAAACATCTCCAGCTACATGACACTGTCTTTAGGATGGATGCTTTACAAGCTTGTGTTTCTCACACAGCAGTTTGGTATCTCGCCCAGAGATGCTGGTACCAACCCTTGGAGCTGGACACCATACCCACCACCACCGGTCTGGCTTTTTGAGAAGGGCTGCAGGGACCAGAGCACATCTTTTCCGTACCAACATGCCCTCCACAGGGCAAGGAAAAGAGTTCAGCTCCTTTCCTTGTCCTTATTTTGGGTACAGCCCAACACTCCTCACCAAAGCCAGCTCGAGGACAGCTTGAGACAAGTGTGTGAGGTCCTGCTCTGGGAGAGCGTGGTGGTGCCAGCAGAACGGCAGGAGCACAGCCCAGCTGCAAGGAGCCCGCAGGCACTAAGTATCAGCCTGAGCCGTGCTGGCAGAGCCCCGCAGAAAGGGCACGCTGCCTACCTCAAACTCCCGACGCTTACTCCTTGTTTGTACAAGCACCTCGTTCCCTCCCAGATGTTTGCAGAAGCTCGGGAAGCTGGCCCAGGAGCGAGGAGTTGGCCTTTGATTAACCAGAAGTCAAACACAACAAGGACGTCAGCAACCCGCGAGCTGCACCGCTCGCCCCGGCCAGGGCTCGCACCCCTCGCCGTCCCTGCCTGCCAACAGGACCTTGCTGGTGCTGCTGACCCTTCTCCTGATCCCCTTCCAACGCGCACGCCTGAGCGAGCAGAATCATTTGCCACCCCTCCCTCAAACCGTAGCCACGACGTCCCGCTCCCTAAGGCTGCCAGCGCGCCCAGTGCCAGTCAGGTGAAAACCCACCAGCTCCGGGAGGCAGAGTTAGGGACAACACAACCATCACCTCAGCCAGGCTGGAAAAGCCATCCCCAAGGTCTGCCTTCAGCCCCTGCGGCTGCTGCACGACACACCGACACCCCCCGCCCAACCGGGGTGCCACCCTGCCACGGAGACTCGTGCACAGGGGACTCTGAGTGAGTCCAGCCAGAACAAATCCTCTCTGTCCCTGTAACGCTGCTGATCCAGAGCCTCGGACGCTGGAGCTGCAGCAGCCCAGGGGATGGAGAACTGGGTGCCAGGTCCCACCTGTCACACCACAGCAGGCAGGTGACACCTACAAGCTCATAAAGGGACATCGTGGAGCTGTCCCCTACCCCAGCCCGTTCCCTACTCACACACACGCCCACCCTGAGTTAACTTGGGTTTCCATCACCTGTATTTGAGAGGGACAGAGGGACCAGAACAGGCCATGAATACAAACATGGGCAAGGGAGCTGGGGAAGGGGCTGGAGCACAGGTCCAGTGAGGAGCAGCTGAGGGACCTGGGCTTGTCCAGCCTGGAGCAAAGGATGCTCAGGGGAGACCTTCTGGCTCTGACAGCTCCTGACAGGAGGGGGGAGCCAGGTGGTGTTGGGCTCTCCTCCCAAGGAACAAGTGACAGGACAAGAGGAACCTGCCTCAAGTTGCCTCAGGGGAGGTTTAGGTTGGAGCTGAGGAACAATTTCTTCCCCTCCAGGGCTGTCCAGGGCTGTCCCAGGCTGCCCAG
>WTSP01003117.1:0-30000 GCA_025331215.1 Actenoides lindsayi
GGTCCTCCTGTTCTTAAGGCCATATCTACAGTCAACTGATCTTGAAGAATTCTGCCAATGTACTGGGGAAATGTGTCTAATATGTGTCTATTAAACAACTTTCTTAAATAAGTACATTTCTTAATTAATAATAATAAAGAAAAAAAATGCAGAGAAAAAAAAACCAAAAAACACCTATGTCCCAAAGCACACAAGTTTTCATCTTCCTTCTACAAATCCAATTTTACTTCAACATCATTAAAAAGCTCTCACAAGTCTCAGAGAAGCAGAGATGACTTCCAGCTCTCTTGCAAAACTTGTAACAAAGTTTTTGAGAGAGAGAGGGAGGAATGAGGAAACATCTGTTTTGATGTGAGGGGTTTCAAATACCTGAACTCACTGGGAATGAGCTGGTAACATGAAATCCTCCTTCAACAGACAACTCCTGGGACAAAATGCAGTGATGTCCAGGGAACTGGACCAGCTTTGTCCACTCTGTCCGGTAAGACTGTCTGTATTTCCTCCCTCTTTCATCTCTGAAAACCAGCTTATCATCATTTCCCTAGCTGCACTGTAGTCATGTTCAACATTAGTGGGTTTTTAAACCTTAACTCGATTTGTTAAATTAGAATGGTGAAGTTCCTGAACTAACACCCCCAGCCTCTGGCTTCACCAGCGCTAGCTCAACGCAGCTCTGGTCTCATTCGAGGTCCTACAACTAACAACAAACAGCAAGAGACTGAATTCCCTCATCTCAAACATACCCACCTAGAGACAAGTTAAATTCAGCGTAACGCTCACAGATAGGGAAGCTCAGAAAATCGGTTTGCAGCAACTTATCACAGAGTAACAAGTTAGCACAAGTTAACTGATTCACAGCAATTTTTAGTGTACATGCTCTTGGCAAACGTGACGTAAACTTAGCGCAGCTTTTGGTGAAAGACATTTCACTGGTTGCATTAGGGCTAAACTCCTGCATTGCTGCTCGCACGCTGCGAGGGAGGAGCTGCTACAGAGGCAGGAGCTGCTACAGAGGCAGATACAGCAGCTGACAACTGGTAATGTAGGGGGGGGATCAGTATTTGCTGCTCGGTTCTCTGGTCTGCTGCCGGGGTTCAGAAAATGGGAGATTTCCAACCGCCAGATTCGCACTAAAACACCTGGGTTACATTTTTCACGGGAAGCTACAAGGCATTTCCCCAGGGCCCGTCGGCCGTGCAAGTCCCACCGAACGTGCAACAGGATATGGGCTGGCAAAAAGAAATGATAAAGCCCCCAAATCCACCGAGCTCCACGATTCGCAGGGACACCAACACTTAAAGCAGTGGGAGGTGGAAATTCTGCGAGCGTACGTGATGGAGGCAATCCAAACCCGACGTGGGGACAGCCTTTCCTATAGCCTTGGCAAATTAGGGTCCGAACCTACGCCGAATCGCTGACAAGCATTCATACCCATATAAGGATCTCAGGCTAGAACTTGAATCCATAGATACGTGGAGCTTATTGATGCAAATGCCAACCACCTATACGGGAAAAGATTTAATTTACCCTCACCCTTTTATCTTCAACAGAGAACACTAAAGTCAAGGTGGGTATTATAAATAGATCTTAGTTAGAGCTTTTTTTCCCTGTAAAATTACTTTCAATAACTTGAAGTTATTGAAACCAAACAACATTATAATCTAACATATGACTTACAAAACATTTTAAAGAAAAACTATCACCCACGTGTAATTTCAGTATGAGCCACACACCATTTAACTACAGCAACATACTGTTCTACAGTTTCGCTTTCTGCTTCTCTCACCCGCCTGGCAAGGGTTTCACCCTTCTTGTTCCTGCTCAAAGAAATTCCTCTGTAGCACCACTGAGTAGCAATTGAGCATGAGGTTGGAACACAGGGAGAACAGGGAGTCCCACCTTACATATTACTGACTGGCTCTATAAAGATTCATGAATGAAAATAAAAATAAAAATTCAAATGGACAAAAAAAAATATCCCCTGCATTTCTTCATGCATTATTTCACTGACAGAGGAATGCTCTTCCACTTCTTCTTGGCACTGCCATCATCAACTCGGGGCATTTTGGGATACATCAGTGCCACAGAAAGGAACTGAGTAGAGGACATGGTGACACAAGACGGAAACAACCAGTAGCAATCCAACAATTATTAGATCAGGAATTATATTAGGGAATTATTCCTAATCAGAAATATTTTCCTTATTTATTTTTTTTTTAGAGACTAAAGTGAATCTTGAAAAATCTTTGCTTTATCTCTGATCTGTTACATGCAGCAGGCTAAGACTGGGTTCAGAGGGATGAATCCTGCGTTCAGAGGGATGGATCCTGGGTTCAGAGGGATGGATCCTGGGTTCAGAGGGATGGATCCTGGGTTCAGAGGGATGGATCCGCTTCCTGTCGCAGGTAAGCGTGCACCTCACCGGAGAGGAGCAGGGAGCAGACACAATGTCCTTGTGCACACGGGAGGGGACACACACTGCACAGAACGTCCTTCTCCACAGAGGAAGCACCCTGGTTACATCCACACATGCCAGTGAAAAACTGCTGTGGCTCAGTTTAATTCTTTCAGCCTCGACACACCGAACGTGCGAAGGAATTCTGTTCAGCTGGAGCCTCCTCTACTCAATCACTAACTATATAATACTGAGGAGTAGCATACCTGCAAAATGCACAGAAACCACACTTATTTCTAACTCGGCCTGCGGTCAGGTCTGTGTGCTCCCTAAACAAAGGCAAAATATATGGGATGCTTGGGTCCAGAAGTTGACAATACAAACAACAAGAAAAACCCTTGGCAAAAATGTTCATAAACAAAACCTCTTTGTCAACTGTAAATTTCATGAAGCAACTGCAAGGATCACCATCAAAAACAAGTACACAATTCCTGTGCATCATTCACTTTCAACACAACCATCAGGCCTTCTGCTTATTGTGTGGGATCTTTCATGGCAGGGAGTCGGTGGTTCCTATGCGTCCTGAATCCCACTTTCTCTCGTGGGAAATGCCCAAGGGGCTCTCTCAAAGGTCGGGAGGTATCAACTCCTTTGGAAGGCTTCCTGCACAGGAGGGAAGATAGTTTACTAAGCATTTACAGTGGGAAATGTGGGGAATAACCCAGCAGAATGCACGCAGTCGCCACATGAACGTTGCTGGTGTGTCCTCGCCGGGTACTTGCTGCCTTCTGCTCTGCAGCTTTGCATGAGATGTATGAATTTGCCTAAGCTTACACACAGACTGAAATACCTTCTTAAATTAAGACTGCAAAACATCAGTGCTGCCTGTAAGAGACATTACTAACCAGAAATGTTGGGGGGTTTTCCCTCCCATATTTAACATTTCTATAAGGCAGAGAATCAGTGGTCATTGGTACATTAGAAACCACTCATTGCAACAAGTTCCACCAGCTAAAGAGGGAATCAAAGTGGATTTTCAATCGAGAAACAGACACATTTGTTTAGTACTCTTGAAATCTCAAGCAGATGCAGAGTCACTTTGCAGGTACAGAACTACGGATGAGGGAAATGTAACGTTGAAGCAAATCCTGCTGCTACTGGCTGGAGCCATTTCTCTGCCAGACTATGGTATGGTCTGGCACATGATATAACCTGCACTTTCTGGGTTTATTCTAGGCTTTTTTTTAGGACAGGCTCTAGCTCACCTATTCGCAGCTGTTCCAGCATCTCATCTACCCAAATGAGACACCCATCTTTGAAGAGAATGAAGTCCTCCCAAGATCCCTATGCCTTTTCTGCGAGAGGTGGACAGACAACCTAGCTTTTGGACAGTATTCCCTTACCCTGTGCAGGAAAAACAGTGCTCTGTAATCCAGACAATACTGAGTGCTCCACCAAAGGGCAGCCAGCGTTTCCGCTGCTTCACCATGAGCACTCTCTTCAAAACCATATTTTCCAGGAATCAAGACTAAATTGTTACTTACGAGGTTCATTTTGTAAAGACATTAATTAATGGACTGCACATGGAAGCGAGGTGGGGAGTATTGTGCATTATTCTGTTGGCAAGTGCATCGTTGCAGTAATTAATGTTGACATCATCTTTTGCAAGCGCATTAAGCAATATAGACAACATACACTCTGCCCAGCCTGCCTTTTTTGGGGGGTGGGGAGGGTGGATCGTGGCCGAGCGCTACTACTGCAGGGGGACCCCCACCACTGCCCTGGAAGGTCCCAGTCTGCCTTGGCAAGAGGTACACGTCGGGACGGTTCTGGACTGGAGGACATTTTTGAGAACCGAGCATTCTCAGAGCCTGCCAGAGCTGTACGGACCCAAACTCTGCAACATTTTTAGTGACTCCTTCCTTGAAGAACCCCCGTTGATGGAATCGTTGCCTTCCTTAGGGATTTCAGGTGGAAAAGCAACTTATGGTCAGCTTTCCCTTTGACCGGTGCTCAGACAGACTCCAGTTCCCTTTCTCTTCCTCCCTCCTCCTGGCTCCAGATAAAGCACATCCCTCTTTCCATAGGGAATTAAAGGTACAAAAAAACCCCACCCCAAAACGAAAAGGGAGGTGGTACTGGTTTACCTCAGTGATGTAAACCTATGAACTTTTTTTCTAATAGCCTGGCCAGTAGAAACTGAGAAACACCAGTTGTGCAATTGAGAAAGAAATTCTGAGCATCTCCTTATGATTGTCAACAAGGCACCCTAAATTCTAAGATATGTAGGAAGTGAGTGCCCTTCAGGACTCCAAGCTATGGCAATTTTTTTAGCTGTTTATTGACCTGTTTATTATTATCTGTTTATTGAGCTGTTTTCCATGAATCTGTCTAATCCCTTTCTGAGCCTGCTGATGCTGTCTGCCTCTAAAAATTCCCTTGGCAGCAAGTTCCAGAAGTTCACCACTCACTGCGTCGGGAATTATTTCCTTTTATCTGTTTTAAACTGATCTGCTGCTACTTCCACTGGGTGTTCTAGTTACGGTTTTATGGGATTTGGTGGGAAAAAAAAGGGGGTGAGGGTTGTGGAAATGATTCTGATGGAATTTTGTGTCCTCAGCCATCCAGTTTTTCCCAGTGAAAAGAGTCCAAAAAAAAGCTACGACTCAACTTAGAATGCAAGATCCCACCATGGCAGCATGAGATACGATGAGTGCCCTCGCTGACACCCATTTGCTAACACAGCCTACTGAATTTTATAACCTAGCCCTTGATGATGAAAAGACAGCCTCCTTTACAGTGTCAAAGACCTCTTCCATAAGCTAATAATCAAGCCTGGTACACAGTTGTTCCATCCGAGACCATTTGAGGATTGATAGCTTTGTCACAACCGAAGTGGTGCGTCTACCTGTCATGACTGATGCTCTTTCAGGTGCAGAAAACCCCCCAAACATTCTTATCAGCTTGACTAAGAGGAAGAAAGAGAGGAAAACGTCAAGCGAAGCTTTCGCTACAGCTCTTTTTCAGAAATACCCAGATTTGGGTTTGAAGTCTACACAGAACTTCTATCCAAAGCCAATTTAACTGAGAGCCCAAGGAAAATACTTCCCCATCTGGCAGGGACTGTTGTTCCAAGCTGTGTCCAGATGATTCCCTCCACCGTCACCCTCCAAAACCAGAACAACTAAAAAAATAACTGTTCTCTTAACTTAGCTTGAAGTAAAAAAAAAATCCCCCGACCATGGTTGAAGCCAAACGGCCCTTCAGGCTACTACTGAAGAATCAATTACATTAGCTGTAAGCCTAAGAGAGTCCTGGGGACAATCAGTCAGAGCCATAATAGCTGTAAGGGAATTGTTAAGCAAATTGAGGGATTCTTTAGGTAATTGGGATTGGACAACCAGGTCATACTTAATTTGAAGCATCCATTCCATACAAGTGCTTCAGAGGTACAGTAGGAACTACAGACAGTAAAGTCTAATTGTGCTGCCACTAAGCCGGTGCTTTTCGAGGGGCAGCCCCCACCCCCTGCCCCCCGTTCCTGTGCAGAGTATCCCCTAGGACTGTGCTCAGTTCAGCAGGGGGCAACTCGAGCTGCTACTGCGGGGTCGAGCGGGGAGCGGAGAGTCAAGGCTCCACAGCCTTCTGGGACAACCTCTAGTGCTTATTCGCAGCCAGAGCCAGGGACACTAAATACTCCGCTTCCTACCAAAGCTGGAGGAGGAGAAAAATGGACAATTCATGGCTTTCATTAGGAGAGCCCAAAGGTAGTAAGGAAGTACATCTTTTTTGTTCTGCTGTTGGCCAGGTGTTTCGCGTGCTAAACGTACGTTTGACTACAAATTTCGGTCTTCCAAACAAACTCCGCTCTGAAGTGAGGTTTTGGGGGAACCAACTTCACAGGTCTGGGCAAGGGTCTCAGATCAAACTGGATTTTTCAGCGCCGTTCAACGGGGAACTATTCCAAAGGCAAAAAGCTCTCAGTTTCCTTTGTTCGGTGAAATAACTTTCAGAGAAAAAGAGTTACGCCCGAAGTCCACGTTCACTTCCAGTTTGCTTTGTGAGGAACACATTGCACGAAGCTCCTGCTAGCATTTGTTGTGTTCTCCAGAGAGAAACAGGCCATTTGGGTTGATACAACAAGGGCTGCAGTCCCAAAAGAAACTAATTCTTCAGTCAACTGCCCTGAAGTTTCCCAAGGTAGGCAAAAGGAGCCAGCAAACATGGCCCTAAGAGTGCCAAGACCAAAGGTGACACATCCATCCTCTTGTCTCCCTTTCCTCAGATTCTTTTCTGGAACTAATTTGAGAAAAAAACCAAACAACAAAAACCAAAAAGCAACAACTAATTCTGGGTCTTCTGGCAAAGAGTGCCTAAAATAACTGCCCAGAATGGAAGATTCTGCTAGTGCCACATTTTTTTGGCAAGGCAAGAGAAAAACTGGGGAGAGAGGGATGAAGAACGGAACCTGGATGACTGAAGGGTGCCAAGGCAAGAGCTTTGCGCCAGTTGCCATTCCGCTTGAAATCTGCACTGAGGAGCCCAGTGGTCTGTGCTCCCAGCAAGCTGGCCGTGGCTTAGAAGAGCTGGCGAGAGCAGCCCCTGGCAGCAGGGCTGATGACAGCAGAAACTCCGAGCAGCAGACGGGCCAACAGCCCATTGGTAGAGGTCAGGAATTTCTGCTCGTGCACACTCCTGCCATTGCAGAGCTCTCACCGAGTACAAATCCTGCCTATTTCATGCTCCTGTTTTAGAGGATGTTTTAACTGCTTATCAAACCAGTTTGCATTTTTCTAGCCTTGACAGAACAAGAGCCAACCACAGACACCGGATGCAATGCTACCTCTGATGTTTAGAGTTGTGACATGATCTATTCAGCCAGGCTATGGCTTTCTAAAGTTATTCAGCAGAATGCCAGCAGTCACCCAGCAACAGCAGCTTCTAAATAGGGAAACCGTATAAAACAAACAAAAAAAGCAAAATCCTTGGTCTGGAACATACTGCCTCAACTGAAGGGAGTCTTTCCACTCCACACACTGCACTAACACCAATTTAGGTGAGTGAGCAGGCAGACAAGTCTCCCACGAGACTACTTACACGGGCTATGGTATACCAGCTCAATTGCCTGGACATCATCAGGAGTCAAAGCCCGGGGAGCACTTGGAGAGCGTTGCAAATAACCCATCTACAAAAATAATCATCATCAAAAACAGCCATCCACAACATTTTTGCCAATCAGGACTTTGAAAAAGGAGCCACGGCTTTTTGTGAAAATAATGGATGGGAATTCAAGCTATGTCACAGCTATGAAAAAAAAAATCCCTGCTACTTTGGACCGCGGAAATTGCTGAAAGCAGAGAATTTGGATTTCAGTGCACTGCAGTGTAAAAAATGGTCATGGTTAGACACTGGCTTGCTTTTGACTAAAGGGCTGCAAAGAAATCTATTTTGCCCATGGGCTGAAAGCTTAGATGAAAAAGTTGTGCCAGCAGCATCTTTAAGAGACCTTACTTGGCGCAACCCCAGTGAAACTTCAGGATCAGCGAAGACAGTCAAAAGAGTACCCAGAAGTAGAACAAAACATTTACAAGATGAGTGAGAAAGATCTAGCCTCCTAAGTCCCAGATCAACACAGCAAGCAGCATGATACCGTTCAGAGGTGCTTCTGCTAACAGAAACACAGCAACAAACTCATTGGGAAACCCAATAAAGTCATTAATACAGTTTTGTACATTTACAAGTCGCTATGTTTCTGTGACGCTTACCGAACGATTCTGAAGCAGCACAAGTTTTGAATCCCCATATACTCTACTTGCTCTCTACTGCTGCATCCCCATAGTCATTAGTCACGGTATTAAAAGAAAACCCCAACCAGGTGGATGGAGTAGCCGTGCTCAACAGAAGCTACTCACAAAAAAAAAATACAAGGAGGTTGCACGGTAGACTGTCAAGATGGCAAACATCATGTACCTCAATGCTGTATGTATAGAGTCAGTGCTAATAAAGGCTGCAGCCTCTTCTGCTGGAGAAGACTGCAATGGAGAGTACCTACGTGCAACGGAACGCTCCACATCCATGCAATGTTTGTACAGGCAGATGAGTTAAAGACAAAGCTGCAGATACTTTGTTCAGGTCAGCAGCACCGTTTGAAGCTCTGACTTCACGTGCCCTGTGCCTTGCAAGCTTGTACATTATGAATGCTGCTTTACTTTAGAATAAGGTATGCTCAAAAACTGCAATGCCAACCAAAAGAAGTTTAACTAAGATGGGTCCTTTTTGCCCATCAGAAAAAAAAAATGCCAGCTTCAGTCGTGGCCGGTGATATCAGGACATATGTGGAGTTTCTTGGTCTAGACACTTGGAGATCCCAATCGCTTCCATCCCACTGCACTTCTGATACCAGCAGACTATCACAAAACATGACTGCATTTCAGGGTCAGACTCCAGCTGCCCTCCGTGTCCAGACGGCATGGAGAAGAGGGAGATTTGCCTTGACACCCAGGAATAGCTGCATCACCTTGGGAGACTGCATTTCTAGTTTTGCTTCCGATTATAATTATAATTACTTAGTGATGATCACCTCCTCCTTTAGCTTAATTTAAAATGCTTCTGAGTTGGAGAGATGAATGACTGGAATTATCTGGGAAGAGCTGAAGTGGTGAGGGAATGACATTAAAGAACTTTCTGTTCTTTCGGTTCTTGCAGTTGGCAAAAACGTGAAGAAAATAATGCCAATTCCTTTTCCTCACAGTGGTAACCTTTGTAATTGTAACCTGTAACCAGTTATAACCATAATGTTGCTTGGTTCATACTAATTGCTGACTGTCGTGACCAAAATATGTTGTAACTTTTGGTATAGGAAGGGGAGGAGAAACGTGGCACTGCTTGAGCTGATCACACATCACTGCTCTTCAACGTTCTTTTACATCTTGCGAGGTGTAACTGCCGAATGACACCGGGGCCACCTCTCAGATACATTCATTCAGGGTTATAGCCAGGCACCCTGGGAGAAAAAGAATCAAAAAAACCCTGAAGGAAAGTAAATTCTATTTGGAAGACAACAGTACTGGAGAGAAGACAAGCGACCACAAGAATGCCACATTCCCGCGCTGACTTGCTCGCGGCGGTTTTCCTCTTTTCATTTCTACCAAACACGGTATGATTACGTTTAAGAACTAGGCATTAGTCTGAAATCAAAAGGAGAAAGAAACTTCCCATAGTGGTGGAGAGCCGAGGTCAGGGTTTGGCAGTCCCCTGCTCCCAACGTGCACGCTCTCGGGCACTGCCAGGAGCACTGCTGCTGCTGCACTCACGGGGTGACCGAGGCTGAGAACAGCCTGAGGAACCCAAAACCACAGAGGGAAAATGTCTTCTGATTCATAAATGCATCGAAATTTCATGGCCCCAAACTGTATTGTCATTGCTGGCTCTTCCCTACATGCTACTGAGGTTCCACCTCGTGATACGTCATTACTGCTACATCTCGAATGAAAAGCATGGTGAGGTCTCTGAAGTGGAGTCTGAAGCCTCGTTCAGCCATGCTGGACAGAGAGAACATCCCGCTTGATGTCTTCTTTCATCACTTCCATTTCTCCCATTTTACCAGATTTCAAGAAGCTGGCTGTCTTTACCTTCCTCTGAATGAGAGACGTTATTCGAGAACGGGAACTAAAGCTGACCGGCAAGAAGGGAGCGGCTGCTGTAACCAAACTGGGGATGACAGTGCAACCAGCCAAGAGAACTCCGAGCGCCCCGTCACCTGCTATCTAGCCAGCCACTCGGGTATTCAGCGTGTTGTAAGTGCCCGAGCTTAATTTGCTCCTGCACACATCATAAACACAAATCTAAGACCGCTATGCAGATGAATCTTCAGCTGCAATCAACTGGTTGATCCACCAAAAACCCGCCAGGCCGTAAAACCAGTACAGTCTATTTAATCTAAAAAGATATGTGAGATTCTTTTTCCACAGACTCTTAATCTTAAAAATAGTCTTTATGCATATGAGAAATCCAATGGTGTTTACAAGAATAATGCTTTGCAGCGTTAGGCAATAAAGGCTGAGATTCTCTTTGCAAACAGATAAATATTTGCAGACTGGTACTGTGTGACCATCTACCCAAACATTATCTGTGCGCGTGCAGAACAGAGCGCATTTCGCCACTTGCATTATTTTGCCAGTTGCTGGGACCGTAACATTCATTTCCTTGTCTTCCTTTCTAAGCTCTGCTAGTCCAGAGGAGCAAAAACCACAGTCTGTGCTGAGAGCGAGGATACCTAAGTGATGCACGGGGACTTAATACTGCTAAGCACTTATACAGAACTTTGTATATTCCGAGTGTTGTACAAACATTACCCAATTAATCCTCCCAGCAATCTGCAGGGTACCTGAGTATTAGTTTCCAAATCGGGGCCAAATCTGTGGCTCGTGTATATGCCCCATGGTGTGAGGAATGGGTTTAGAACCAGGCGTGGGACAACGGCAGTAAAGGACATCAGAATATGCCAGAAGCACTGTCAAAAACTCGGATCAGGGTTGAGAACATCTCACCTGACGCGCTTTCTCTCTTGCACATATCTGCTTTCACCCCGACTCCCACTATCCCGTGAATGCTGGGTTGTTCTTATTAAACTCCCATAAGTCCTACCATGACTTAACCACAGAGATACCATTATTTTAAACTGGCAACTCATTCCCTGTTTTAAAGAGCACACATGGATAAGGAAGCCCACCAAAATAAGCAGGTTGTTTCCTTACACTACCAAATTAAAACTAACCAGTAGTAGCATACATCACCTTTACTCTACTGCCATGGCAGCACCCCCTGCCTCAAAGGAGGACTCCGTTATAGAAACTGTTATAAAGGTTACGAGTGCAGAACGTCTGGAGCTGCAAGGATGCACATGAGTAACAGCAGCAGCTCCGAGGGGTTTATAAGGGTTTCAACATTTGGGTATCAAACGCGACAAGCGCTTCTGTAGACTTCAAAGAACAGCCTGACGTTATTAACCAGGAACAATGCCGATCACAACACACCGGCTGCATGTTCTGGACATCCCAGCGGTGCTTGTAAAGCCCATTAGGGGTTGGAAGGCTCAAACTGGAATACTGATAAACTTGCATTACCCATCCTCCAAAAAGCCACGTCAAAACCAGGCTAACTTCATTAACGCAAACCGGTTGCCTTGGTATGCGACCGGAATGGGGGTGATCCTTGTTAACAGGTAACATTCCAATTATGGGATGGACAGAGAGAGAATCAGCCCAAACTTAAAAAGGGTGCAGTTCTTACCATGTAAGTGTCGTGAAGAGAGAAGAAAAGGCTGGGTGATGAGCAGGGGTGGTGGCTAACGCTGGGGTTAGCTGCTCACCAGCTCGGTGTGGACCTGAAGAGAGGACTGTGCTTACCCAGCAGCTGGCAGGGTTTAGCTGCTCAACTTTCTCCCGGCCCTGAAAAAACAGCCTGGCAGCCTTTTAGCTCTCCTTGCTCTCAGATGTACCTTTTTCTTCTTTTATGATCAGCAGTCCCAGGAGAGGCTTCAGAGAAAATGTTGGCCTCAAGTACTCAAAATACTCAAGAGTTAAGTCTGGCGTTTTTAGAATACCTGCGGGTAGTCTGGCAAATCAAGTATCCCACATTCACCCATCTCTAATGATGATTATTATGCACCAACAGCTGTCTACAGTTCAATGGATGAGGATCTAATTGATCTCATTACCTCCCCCCATATAAAGCGAAGAGCGTTCCTGCTCCGTGGGTCTGGGGGATCCCACGTCGACCGAGGGCCTTGTGCAGAAGACCCGGGAACAGATTATTTGGTAGAGCTCTCAAGTTTGTTTTCAGCTGGTCCAAATCCCCAGAAACAAACATCTTGTAATATACTGTATAATATATTACAACGTGGCTTTTGTCTTACCGGTTTAATACTGAATAGCTCTGATAGCATTCATATGAATATTAATTTTGTAATAAAAAGCAAGAGACTGGTGTATTAGTTATGCGTTCTTTTGTTACTCTTAGTCTTTAATTATTATTATTAATGCTATTATGTCCAATTTCCCCTCACCTCGCTCACCCTGGCAGTCTCCGCTGCGGTGCCCTGTCTCGGGCAGCGAGCTCCTTCTGGAGCCAACGACAGTGTTCCTCAATTAACCCTCTGGCAGGGCACCCTACAGTACATAAACGGTGTTGCTTCCTTTCCTGCAAGCTTCTGAACGTCGTTTCTGTCCCGCTCCCTGCGATAGAGCCCGGGACCCAAAGCAGCTCCTTGGGCTTGGGCTGCCTGCCCGGCACGGCCGGCCCTGTACGGGCTTCGCCACGCGGCAGGTACGGCCAAAATATTTATGCTCGGGTGCCCGTCTGAGATGAAGCTGTATTTCAGGTTTTAAAAGTTGCATTTCTGGGGAAAAAAAAGAAAAGCCATTTGCAGAAACAAAAGCCCTGAGTCCACCTCTTTCGGGTGGGTGTAAATCCTCTGTCTTTAATACAGTTACATCTGATTTATAACTGTGGGAGAGGAGGTTCTGGCCCATAATATAATATAAAATGCTCAGCTTTCTGCAGTTTGCTTATTCATAAAGATTACTCCGATGTCGCCGTGGAAAAGATGCAAAGAAAAATACCTACTGCTCTGCAGCTATGCAACTGCCAACTCTCTCTTGTTTTTAAAAGAATACCACTGTTCATTTGCTAGTCTACAGCAGATATATTTTTAACATAAAAACACTATATTTAATTGGTTATGGATCTCATTTCTTTTAGCACTACTGGAAATCACACAAAAACACATTAGTACAGAGCAATTAGTGCAATGGCAGTAAACAACTAAGGCACTATTAAGCTGTGGGTGATTAAATAGTATTACTTCTTTATTTTTTATGATATTAGACTTGGAGAAGATTTTAAACATATATTCCCGTTAATATTAATAAATGATATGAAGAGCAGGTGTCTTTTAACTTGAAGGTGGTTTTCATCAGGGCACTTCAGTTTACCAGTAAGATTTTCTTTGAATAGAAGATCTGTCTCTTTCCACGGTGTATCACACTATTCCTTATCTCGCTACACTGGGACATTTATACAGTAATATTATTTAATGAGAGTTATGAAATCACACACTGTTCCTTCAGAAAATAATACCCGTATCTCTACCACCAAGGAACAAAGAGCTACCAAACTCCCCAAATAATCTGCAATTATTTATATCTGGGCAGAGAACGACCCGGGTACTATTTGACACACTGACTACAAGGGGCTCCCGCGACCGCGGCGGTGAGTTGGGTCGAACGGCAGTAACCTTCAGGCAACGTGCAAGAGGAGAATCTGACCCAAGGACAGAACCCTGGCGGTCTACCTTTTTAATCTGCCTAGCCCTCACAATCTCTCTGGACTCCGTACTTGTTTATAGATCATCCTCATGGTCTGGCACATCTTTTCCTCGGCATCTGATTAAGTTAACAATGTGCTGCTATTTGCATGCAGATTTGCCAGGCCTTTCTCTACAGCTGCTCCCAAAGACTTGGTCTTTCTCTGTAATGTGATAGCACAGCAGTCAGTAAATGCAATCTTTGTCAAACCCAGGTGTGCTCTTGATTTGGTTCTCATTCGTTCCAAGCAATTTTTCTTTCTCTAGCATTTATAAGGCTCTATTATAGTATAGCCACATCTGGAGCTAAAATTCTTCTATTAATTATAGACTTTTACCACTAAAGACAAATTCAGAGATAGCTGCTAACGTTTGCCGTGTTGTTCTTATTCCCCTTTTGACAGCCTGTGTTTTACTTCCGTAGAAATTTAACTTTTAAAGCAGCATTCCTGATTTTTATTTCCATAAAAACAGTAACGCAAGCGTGAAATCTAAATATTTACTATCTCGAGTCCAAAACCACGCTGAAGTATTAAGGGTTGGGGCTTTTAACCTTTCCATACTTTGCATACAAATACGGGGTTATAATAATGTGTCTGTCTTGTTAAGAGTTACAGTCTACTTGGGAGAGACAGACAGACAGACAGAAAGACAAGACAGAAAGACAGACAGACAAACAGACAGAAAGACAGAAAGACAGACAGACAGAAGTTAAACAAAACCCCCCAAACTTACTCAGTTCCCTAGTGGACACTGGTTCACATCACAGAATCGCCAAACAATTTATTCCCTCCACAGTCAAAAAGCAGAACCAAATTTGATCAGCATGGTGACTTAAATGCTGTTTTTTCTTTGTGGAATGAGGGTAATTTTTCAAGATCAGGTTTGAAGTAGATTAGTGCAGAAATATGAGCTAAGCCTTCACTCTTATCATCTGAGTATGGATAAAGGATGTATTCACCCAAGAGCACCGCAAGTTATTTTCTAAGAAAATTTTTTCCTACCTCCTTTTTTTTTTTTCCCTTTTGTGAGAGTACAGAGACCATTGCAACCAAGTAATAAATGGAGAGCAGCAAACAGGTTTGCCAAGTGAATACTTGCTGCGTATAAGTACGTTCAAGAAGAAATACTATTAATCTCATTGCTTAATTTTAAACCTAATTTCTGTTCCGAAAGGTAGGCTCCTTTGCTAGGTAAATACCTGTGCATTAGAAGAGGTCACCATGCTTTTAAATTACAGGGGCACTACGAAGAAACACCAATCCCCTCAGATGGGGAATGAATTCCATCTGGCCAAACCATCCTTAGGTGCTCTCCCCTAACCCCTGCTCACGTAGGGTCAACGTGGACACCGTGGGCAGAGATCCAGACTTCAGTGTGAATTCTTTCAGAGCGCAATATAAACGCCAAACTTTTTTCCTTAATGTATTTCTTTGGGTTTGTTTTCACCAAGTCTTTTTTTTTGACATATTTGTATCAAAATTATAAAAAAAAGTAAAACTAAATGCAAGTGTTCCATGCCCGTGCAGCTGAATTCACCGCGGCACTGATGATTTCCAAACTATTTCTCTTTAATAACATAACAAATAGAAATATCCAAGTGGCTTCACCCACGAAGAAGAAAATACAGCTGTAACGTTTCTCCTGGCGGACTTCTGCAAACTATTCTACGGAGGAAAGAGCTTGTATTTATTGACAGCACATTTTACCTTCCCAAACCCCTCGTCTCAGGTTGTGAGCTGGGCCTCGCACACGCGTGCACTTTTGCACGCGGCGGAGGGCTCAGCACGCAGCCGAGAAGCCGTGTAACCAGATTACATCACAGGTTAGGAGGGAAAGAAATAAAAGCAAGCCCTCTTTCGCTTCTCTAGCGTGGTATTTTAGCGGCGACGGTTTGACTTTTGGCCCACACACATATGCCAATGGCAAGGCTAACTCTAGGGACTAACAAAAAAGAATGTGTGTTCACAGCTGTACAGTACACCAATACAGATTACATGTTTTCAGTGTTGCGGCCACAACAGAATGCTAATTAACATACTGGAGTGATGAGAACGGCTGTAAGGGCCTTATTGTTCCATTATTTCATGCAGCCCAGCTGCCTTTGTTTATGTCACTTATCCTCTCGTGCCACAGGTTTTTACTCCAAAAATACTATCCCAGTACAACGTTAATATTTAAAAAACAAAGAGGTGGCAGATTGTCATTTCTGTGTCAGTCTCAAACTGCAGAACTGTTAAGCTGTTCTGGTTCGGTATTTAGAAATAATTTAACAGCCATATTCAGACACTGCCTGCATTCTAACATAATGGCTGAATACTTGAACCAAGCAAATGCATAACTATCCTGACATCACTTATGAGATTTAGATTGGTCAGTTAATGGAAGTCTTTACCAGAATCAATACCATAACAGCTTCTTGAAATGAACGTGATTTTTTACACAGAGTGCTGTGAACAATAAGTACAGAAATATCCTACCTTTGTATACAGCACAAAGGAGCTGGGATTTGAAATTAAGAAGCAATTACAGTTTTTTGCAAAGTAATGTTACAGTTGATTATTAGAAATAAACACATACAAAATAAGCGCTTTTTAATAAATAGATAGAGAATATTAAAATTCCACAATCCTATTATTCCTTTTTTTCCTACTTTTTTAACAGCCATTTTATCTGCTAGCTTGGTTATCATGTTGCTGTTAAGGATTAATATTGATGATTGTTGCCAACAATGGTTAAATATTGCAGAAAACCACTTTTTATGAAAGAGATGTAGCCCTATCTGAGTATAAGTAATATTAGTTATGCCTGCTGCTTTGACTTCTTTGATTGATTTATGAAAAAAGCAGTGTTAAATACCATTATTATTCTTATTTGTATTACAGGAGCACCTGAATGTCTTAGCTGATATTGGCCAGATTCAGACCCGGGACCCTGCGCGCTACGGCTAAGAAGACGATAACTTTGGAGTACAAAAGAAGAAAACAGTCCCCGTCCACAGAAGCTCACGACTCTCAGCTCTGAGCCCCAAAACATTGATGTTTCTGCACAGAGGAATCCACCAAGACGGCCCCGTTGCCTTCTGAGGCGAAGTTTACCTCCGGGTTTAAAGAAATTAGTAAAGTTTTATTGAGCAAGTAGCAACAAGTGTGCAATTTAACGGGAAAAAGTGTAAAACCGGGGGAAAAAATAAACAACAAAACAGAGAAAACCTGTACACTGGTGGTAGGAAGTTCAATGTACTGCTACCTGGTTACAAGTCAAAGTTTCTTTCCCTCATTGACTTGGTATAAACAAACAAACAAACAAAAAGAAACATAAATGATAAAGCGGTTTCCAAACAATTTATTCCATCAGTTGCCTGCAATTGCTGTCAGAGCCCGAGTCTGGCTAAAACCCGGAGTGTTAATGGTGCATTTCTTCCTCAAATTAAAAGGCAAAAAACCCCCAAAAGTCTAGTTCCAGTTTCACAAGTTTAGCTTTCCCAACAAAAGCTAAGAGAGCTAACGACGTACCTGCCACCTCGGACTTACTCAGCAAACAAGAAATTAGATGGTGTAAGTCTTCCCCAAAATGTCACCTCCCTAATCAAAGCCATACTGTCGTTAATCACGAAGCACACCAAAATCCTGAAAACATCCAATTGAATGCACAGGCCCCAGTTGCTTTTTAATGAGTTTAACTGGTAATCTCAGATAAATGTGGAACTGCTTGAAGTGTCTGTCTTATGTAAGGCAGTAATGAGAGGATTTAATGTCTCCTATACCCTCCACAGCTTACAACAGTGAAGGTGCCACAGGTGTGGTACAATCTAACCTATTGTAGTTTCTCAGCTATGACCAGTACTCTACTGTGGCCAGAACATAAGATTTTATTATTTTTTTTCTTAACTGGTTCCAGGAGCCAGCTAAATTACCCAGCTGCTCTGTGTTTAAGCCCCCAGCTAGTTTATATACCAATAATAACAAACTTCCTATAATAGCGACCCAGCCTATTCTGGTGTTTCTTGCTCCAACTAAACGTGGGCCGCTTTGACTTCAGCTATGTTCATGGGTGACACCACGGGGTTTGTCCCTTCCTAAAACCGTAAAAACATGAGGAGAAGATACAAGTCCAGGCTTAATTAATAGAGTCTGGTTTGGTTTCTTGTGTTTTCCAATATTTTATGATATGAGAGCACAGTATCATAAGCCTATCAGTTGGGAATGCTTTGGAAAGTTGGCTTTTTCCTCACGTTTATTTACCACAACAAAGCAACACCTGATGACAGCCACAAAATGAAGCACAACGGCCTCTTCAGAAATGGTGTGCGCTACCATCGTAGGTACTAAAAAAGCCTCTCTCTAGATAATCCATGCATTTATTTTTTAAAACAGTGTTTCATTCTAACACGGATTAAATCAACTGTTTACAGTGTGTAGTAGGTGTGTTGTTGGAAGCGCCTGTTCCAACAAGTGTTACACAAAGATGGAAGAGCTTTTACCTGAGCAGCCAGTATAGCTGTGGGGAAAGAAAAAAGACCAGAAAAAGGACTTGTTTGCTCTAAAATGTAGCACCTTTTTTCCCCTGCAGAGATATCTGTTCGCTTACTACAATATTACATCCCTATAAACGTTGTCTTTCTGGAAACACATTGTAAAAATAACTGTAAAATTAACACTTTAAAAAAAAAAACACAACTCATACCCAACAAAACTAGAGCTTATGTTGTGACTTCCTTGAAGGCTGGTGAAAACCTGCCACGTTTGGACTGTGTCCATTGCTTCGTAACCATTGCTTCATAACTTTCAGTGAACGACTACTTTCAATTTGAGTTTACTAAATTCCATGGAAATTAACTTGTAGCTCAGGCTGATAAAAATAACAGCAACGAGGCACTAAAACACTAATAAACTGATTACAAGGTCACATAAATGGATAGTCATATAGCTGCTGGGCATAGTGCGTAAGTGACTTCAGGTGCAAGCCATAAAATACCAGAGTGTGTATGTAAGCACGGGCAACTGAAAGAAAAGAGTTGTCACATTTCAAAAATATATAACCTCTCTGTATTTAATTAGGCATTTAGCTGGAAATTATTCCCATCTTAATTGTAGATTTTAAAGCGCTTTTAGAGCCGAATTAACCAAAGCCTAAGAATTTTGTAACTGTGGTTCCAACTCCGCAAGAAAACCTTGCCAGTTTACGCGGGAGCTGGGAGACTCACCTACGTTATCTATCGACATCATATACAGCTCTGCAAACAGAGGCATGGCCAAAAACACAGTCAAAAAAGGCTACTTCTGTTTTCAGAGTCAGTCCCAGACAATCCTCAGTAAGAAACAGACTTAACTTGAAAATCCTCACTTGCAGACAAACCAGTGCAGGCACTATATAGCTGTCAGAAAGCTGACAGCTTATTGTATAGAGGAGATCTTACCTTCCCACAGCAAATCCCGTGGGAAGGGCTGGGAACGGAAGAAATCCTGACGTGATGCAGCCAGCTGAGCAGGGCAGCAGTTGCCTGCTGCTGAGAGGACTAACCTGGCAGCCCCATCCGGCCTACCAGGCTGAGCCCTGCCCCAGCCTCCTCCCAAACATCCCCAGCAGACCTCCACACCTCGCTCCCGCCCGAGGCCCCGGCATCCCCCGGCCCCGTGCCGGCACACGGCTGTCAGCGTGGTCTGGGACCAGCTAGCCACTTCACCCGAGCGAGTGGCCACAGAGCAGGAAACTGGCACGGAGGAGCTCCCCTGGAAAGCGTGCTCTCCTGCGACCGCCCAGCACCACGGCCCTCTCCTCACCAGCAAATTCCTAGCTGCTCCGCGAGGGAAGCGGCCAGCCAGTCAAGGACATCTGCAGAGGGGCTCTGTGCCTCCACACAAACTCTAATCCAATTACAGCCCTGCCTTCATGGATCCTTACGAGCCTCCAAGAAAAAGATGGCTTAAGGCTCGAGCTGCGTTCCTTTTTCTTGGTCTTCCTGGACCAGAAGTTGACGATTTGCAGCTTTCTATAGTTCTCAAGCCACCCATCCCTACCTGTCGGCCTCCACCCGTTCCCCCCACAGTGCTCCACCATCAATCAGTCCTTCAGATGCTTGCCAGAGATCTGCTTTGTTCTGCATCCAATTCCAAGCGGCTGTACATAAGAAGAATTTCATTCCCATGCCTGTGCTCTCTGTCTGGGAGCTGAACCCTTCATGCCATCACCCTTCCATATTGTCATCGGACTACCTGGAAGAGCTTCTACGGTAGCCCAGAAAAAGTAAGCCTGCTACAGAAGCTGAGTCCTCCATCTGCAAGAAGCTTTCCCACATCAGGATTCCCCTTCTCAGAGAAAAAAAAACAACTGTTGCGTTTCAGTTCCCTAGAGCAAAATCAGGATCTCCAGACCTAAAAATTACAGCATATAGAACATAGGGAATTTGCTTGACCAAGGGAATCCTGGGGTTGGATTCTGTAGCTGAGAAAGCCCTGTTGTGCCCGGACTCAACATGCTCTGGATGACCCTTGGTAGGCACGTGCTTTCCACGCCGAATCGCAAGAAATCCAAGGGGTTAATCTTTACTTTGTTAAGTTGCGCTTAAGTTGGGTGGTGTTTTTTTTAAAGTTTTACTTAAATTTGGGGTTCGAGAGAACCTAAAGTTCTGCAGAAGTCCAGTGCTTCTGGCACAAACTCAGGAATACCACACTGCTGAATTGACACAGCTGTAGTTCAGCTATTGATGTCCAAAGCCACATACCCTCTAGCCAACTGAGTTTTTTCCAGTGCTCACAGCACACCCAAAGCATGCACTATTAATCAACTAATGTAAACCGTGTTATGCCTTATTATGTTACAGACACTGGATTTCTGTCTTTGGTAGTATGATCTTGTTGCTTCAGAGGAATATTTTTAAAGAAAAGGCTGCCTGAGTCGGGGTGGCTCTGTGAACCTCCAAGCCTTTCACAGCGACCGCCCGGCCTCACCGGAACGCTGGCATTTAACGTATAGGAAGCTATACTTTCAAATACTCAGACGCAACCGAGTGCCCAAAATCTCTTATCTGAAGAACAACAAAATAATAAGAAATAATAATTATAGCAATAACTGCTTAGTATTTGTAAGATAAAAGTGCTGAAAAGACATTAACTAATTAGTGCTCACAACACCCATGTGAGGCAGAAAAGTATAATTATCCGCATGCCACAGATGGAAAGCTGACAACGTGGAGTTACCTGCCTTCCCGAGACGTGCACGAGGGGATAATCACCTCATGCAAATTCGTCAAAAACCCTACGGGGAAAGCACCAGTCCCACGGTCACAGAGGTTCAGCTTCCTCCCCGCGAGCTCTGCCGCGCCGAGCCCGCGCCGCGGCCAGCAGCAGCAGCGTGGGAGAGGTGGGGGACAGCCATCTAGAAAGCCTGCAGAGAGGAGACAGAGACAGCTGCGGAGATCATTAAAGGCAGCCTCATTTACTTGAGCCTGACACCTCTTTTAGAACATCACTCCCGGTGCCGAGGCGGCAGAGCCAGGGGGGGAAGCCACCTGTCCTGCACCCAACTGGGCGCGCAGCCCTCGCGGCACCACCTCTGCCCGCGTGCTGCAGGTTCAGAGGAAACGCGTGCGGGTCCCCGTAGTTGGCTCGCATCTCTTTGAGGAGCCAGGTAGGCTGGGTTTCTTGCACATGGTACGTTCTGACAATGGCTCACTTAGTAGATGTTTGTCCTTTCTCCCTGCGAGACTGTTAGCTCAGTTCCGTATGACCAGGAGGTTTGGGTGACTCGCGTGAAGCGTGGATAAAACTACTGCTACCAATCACAGTCAGAGGCTGATCAAAGCCAACATTCATTAACTTTGAACACAAAATTGTCTGAATCCATCAGTAACTGCAATGGTGCCTAATTAGAGAAGGCATTGCCTATTTCAAAAGCCATGCTATCTAGCTGGACCATTGAGCAGTAGAGAAAAGTAAAGAGTAGCAAAATCTCATATGAAGGAATTAAAAAAGCACAGTGATTTCACTCTTTATGCATGGCACAAGTTATTATCTCAAACAGTGACATCGATAATAGGGGCCTTTATTTAGAGAGTGCTGAGCTTCAGCAATTCCCATTCACTTTAGGTGGAATGGAGGGTGCTCAGCAGGACTGCAAAAAACAGTGACCAGCCAAACATTCTAGTGTGTGGTCCAGGAAGCTGGAGAGCGCCTGGAGAAAAAGGAAGAACCATAATTAAATACAAACCTAACGGAACACGGACAGCCAGGGTCCTGTGTTCTCCCCAGTAGCACTTTTACCAGAGTGAAATGGAGCAACAATAATCTAAGCTTTATTCCATCTAGTCCCCCTTCCACATAAATACTCTAGGAAAAATTACAGTAAAGCTATCAGTCCCCAGGAAAGAAATTGCACTAAGGGAAACCTAAACAAAAGCTTTCCTTCCAATCAGGGATGAAGAGATATTGAGAGCCGCTTCTCACATACATTCACCCATGTCCCAAACGTTGTTCTGCCCTGTGTTGCTCCTGCTCTTTTGCATTTCATCTTTGAGCACTCGGACAATCCAGCCTCTCTAGCAGGAACATGTGTGAAAAAACAGAGCTCCGGTGACTCGTCAAAGTAACCCTGAGCTGTGTATGGGACTGTTAACGCTGAAACACGGCAGCTCCTCATGGCTTGGCCAGTCTAAGAGGCTGGCTGTGACTCCCTGCGAAACCCCACCCAGCAGCAAGCAGAGCAGTGGGCTCCAGGGTGGGCCCGAAGCAGGCAGTGCCTTATCCCGGCAGGGTGAGGAGGCTGCCGCGCCTCGGCAGAGAATCCCCCTCCTCCCACCAGCAACGGGAGCGCTGCCAGCAAACCCAAGGGCGCCAGGACCTCATCCGACGCGTGCGCTGTCAGACCTCAGGTACCAAACTCAGCAGCAGCCAAGGCTGGGAGAAGGTATGAACTGACTGTTGATATTTGACTGGGGGGTTGGTGCTAGTAAAGCAAAACCGCAAGGAGGAGATGAGTTACAAGTCCGTTTAGTAAAGATTTTCTTTTAGAGAGTGTTAGGAGAGGCATCTGCTTCCAGTTACATCTGTTAGCCAATGAGGCAACATAAACAACAGCATGTGACTTCTGCAACTAATCAAGATGGTGCGTATTTACTCCAAGCTGTTTACAGTGCAAACAATCGGCAGCCCAAGCTTTGGGCCATGAAGAACGCTGCGCACGGTTCTCAGCGACGAAGCGACACGAGGAAACGCCTATCTGCTCTCAGACGATTTGTGAACAAAATAAAACGACACCCCAAACCCACATCGTTTCAGGCCTCTCAGGATCTTTGCCACCGAAGTCACGACAGTTTTGCCATCAACTTTTACACAACAAAGCACACGATATTTCAGAGGAAAAGATACTCTCCAATTATTAAATGGATTTGAGTATCGCAGCCCACCCCAGAGGCAATCTGCCATCAACAGCCACACACAGACCACCAGGAGCCCTGCTTCCAAAGTTTTTACCTTTCTCACACTGATGAGCCTAAAATATTTTGCAAAGACTTGGAACTCCTATATAATCTGATTTCATTTTAATTACAGGCTGAAATCCAATATTTTGGCAAACTGTGGACTACAGAAAAGACCGGAATCAAATCTTCAAGCAAGTTCAGAATCCATCATCGCTCTTTCTTTGCATAGGCAATGAAATTTATAAATCATACAAATTCAGTCAACTCTGTCTCATACTTAAGATGTAGAGCTGGAGGAGAAATGTGGGCGCTAAACAAACTTGACTAGAAACTGGTTTAGGCAGGTGCCGTACTGGAGTGACTGTTAACTCCTGCTGCTTCTGGTAGCACTCCATTGCTGCTGCCTGAATGAGTAAACACAGAAGTCCACGTGAACGTCCACTGCCTCACCAGAGTCAGAGCAGAAAACACTGTTCAACAGTTGGAAAGTTTAGAACCTTTCTTTTTTATTTTTTCCATGGAAGCAACGTGGGTTGTAATCTCGGTGCAGCAAGCATGGCCTGTAGCCACTGCTCCTTCCAGGCAAGCCACGCTATCTACTCTGTGTGCACATGCCGATGGCCAAGTAAGATGCTGCCTAGAAGATGTATGACATAAAGCCAAAAGAGTAGACAAGGAAGACTGAAAATCAGGAATCTGTAATTTCTTTAGCATACGTAAGAGAGTAACCCACCTTTCCCCCCTCTCAGATACTCACAAATGCCAATTTGCAACGACAGCAAGAGTAACACGCTTGTCCATGAGACAGAGCCAGAATGAATGGCATATCTTAAAGTTTTATCCACCTCTCTAGATATATTGTGGCCTCTGATCTAAGAAAATGAGGGGCAATTGAAAAGCAGACAGACTGTGGCTCAACTGCCTTATCCTAGAGAGCCAGCTTCATCTGTATTCACCGACAAATAAAAACACAAGTGAAAAGAAAGGCACGTTAAAAATGGTGACGGTCTACTTGAGGCTATTGTTTAAATACCATGAGAACTCATTTCTTCCTGCACATCCCACTACTAAGCCTGAGAAGGATGTCCAATTACGAGCTATTTGCCAAAAAAAAAAAAAAAAAAAAAAAAGAAAAAAAAAAGAAAAAAGAAAAAAAAAAAAGAAAGAAAAAAGTTTTTAAAAAAAAACCGACCAAGATCCAGTTAACTGAAAGAATATAGCATTAAGGTTTAGGCTCACAAAAAAATACAGCAACAGCATTATTATATAGAGCCAAAGATAGCCACATAACATACACACAAACAGACTTTTGTATGGTGGCCCCGTATAGTAAGAAGGGTTAAATTTATGTTCCATTACTGGCCTTTTTTTCCCCCCCTTTCTTTTTTTTTTTTTCGGTTTCATCTTCTCAGTAAAACACATAACTTAAAATGAAATCAAATATTAAAAATGACAGACTATATAAGTGCTGTGAGTAACTTCAGGTCACGGAGGGAGGGAAATGCAGGCAAGTTGTCAGGCACTATCTGTCAGAGTGAATTAGAAACAATCAACAGAGACTGAAAGGGAAGGTGATTGTTATTAAGCAGCAGGGCTGTGAGCAAGCTACCCAGATGTGGTCATGCATATAAAGAACAGGAAACAGCAGTTTAATTCAGGAAGCACTGGCGAATAGGGCAGCACAAAGGATAAAAGTCCTTTGTCACTAATAAGCTGGAAGTTACTTTGATAACAGCAGGGTTAGACTCTAGAATAAAACACATTTCTTTCACTACCATACACCATTAATATCACAGAAACGCGGTAGAAAGAAACGCACTGCACAAGTAAAGATTAGTTGCGGGGCCTCAACATCAACAGCAACACAATGCCCGAGCTGGTATTATCAATTAGGTAAACTCTTTTGACTACCACCTCAACAACAGCTCAATGCTAACGACTGAAACGTGAAATGCCAAGGTTCCGAAAACGCGATCTTGCAAAATAAAAATCATACGGGCACTATTGTGCCAAAAGTGCTACAACTGAATGGTTCTCTGTTGTGTTTTTCCTTTTTAGCTCATGGGAAAGGTGAATAATTGGTAGCAGACTAAATATAATGAAGTCCATTTATGCAGTGACTAAAAATAATTTTACAAGCAGACAAGGCTTGATTTCATAAAAAAAAAAATTACTTATGCAGGCATTCTGCAATTATCCTGCAGTACTTGCAGGCAAGAGTCTGACAGCAGTTGTGCAAACAATACAGAGATTACAGAAATAAAAACAAATACTATTACAGACAAAAAATCCCAGTTACATGTGAGCGGGATTAAGCAAGTATGTTGAAAGGAACGAAATCAAGACCGAATCTAAAGGAGAATAACTCTTCCACTCCAAAGCTGGCCCAGAGACATCCAAAATCAGAAGAGGTTCTGCATTTTCCTCCCTGCTAAGAGAAGGTGGTAAGCAGGTTCTGGAGAAAACTCACAGAGCCCTCGAACGCTCTGGGCAGCTTCGGTTACAGAACCCAAGTGGGACTACACAGGCCTTGGGCCAGCTCTCTGAGCAAGGCAGAATTCAACTCCGATACCAGCTTCACCCTAAGAGTTCTGAGAGAGACTACGGGATGTATGGGACATTACAAGGTCTGAAGAAAAATCAGTCCTAGTATACCTAAGTGCAGGCTAAATATACATACTGATGGAAAACAAGCGTGCCAGCCGTATCTCGCAGTTTTCCTTTTTTCACAACTTCAGAATTTCTAATTTTTTTTGGAAGAAATGGCCCTTTCCTGAAGAAGCCTCCTCATATACCAGGAGACGCTACTATTTGACACTGGCCCAGTGAGGACCGGCAAATACCTGCTGTGCCTGAACTCAGAAAGCTGCTGTCTGATGGGACAGGTACAGATCCCTAATAGCTCACTTAAAAAAACACCAAAAAAAAGCCCCCAAAAGCTAAGAGTCTCCCTTGGCTGCTCCTGATGGACTGTCAGACAAATTTAAGTAGTAGTCTGAGATCTGGGAAATGTTTCCAACTGAGCAGCATTAAAAAAAAAAATATGAATTATCCCTCCAGGTCACTCTCTGCTTTATAAAATTAGAAGTCCACGTAGAAGAGGGATGCGCCAAGCTCCATTCTGAGGGACCTTCTCTGAGCTGCCTTGATAAACCTCTTCTGAACACATTCTGAATACAGAAGATACTCTCCCAGCAGATTCCTGCGAGAAGCCAGAGCTCCCCATCTGAGGAAGAGTCCTTACCAAAGGAGGAAGAACCCCCACTGCTCCTCAGAGGGGAAGAGAAACAGAAGCAGGCTTACAGTCAGCAGCTCCTGGTAGGCTGCTCGGTCACATGACACCAAAGCTAACGAAGCAATCCACCAATTTCCAAACCCCACAACAAGCAGGTGATCTGTGTATGCCCAGCAAGTCTGAGGCGTCCGGGGCATGTTGGATTTCCTAGGCACCCGGCAGGCTCTGACACGTGCAGCGAGGCTCGCCTAGCCGGGCTACAAAGCATCTGCTGCATACTTACCTATCAATCACACGTGCACGGCAGCTCTGCAATGAAACCTATCAGATCTGCTAGTGTGAGATTCTATCTGATGCACCTTAGCTCCATATGAGCAGCTGGGGAGACACAGGTGCTCTCTTCTTCTTTTTTTTATCTACCTTTTGTGATAACACCCTTAATTCTTCCAAGAAAATGAATGGGGCAAAACCTATTACTCCCAGACCGTGAAAAGGTGTTGGAGCTATCCCGTTCAGAAGCAGCTCAGCAGTACGTTGCAAGATATATGCATACTCTTCAAACTTATCCTTTAAAACAGAAGAAATGATAATGCACTTCACACGTATTTCTGAAGAATAAAGCCCGTGTTCAATCTAAATAAGCCTTATATGACGGCTGTGAATTTATAAGTGACACCACACATCAATAAACTAAACACTTAAGTAGTAATTTAAAAGACAGAATGCATTTCCAAACTTTAGAAATAAATCCAGTAGGTTCTATTATATCACACATTAACAATATAAATATTTTAATATACTGTAAAACGCGTGTGTTCAATGACTCATGGTAGGTTTGTGTGCTGTGGACAACTGTCTGAACAACAGTGTTTATATGGTCATAACTAAGTTTTTTAATTTAACACCCCATTAAGACGAGGTGAGAGGATTCACACCTCTGTCAGCACTATGGTTCCCAGTCCATCCCCGTCTGGGTGCAGATTCAGGACAGCACTGCCCCCGATTTACAGGGCTGTCACCTGGGGAGAGTGGAGCCCCTGGCTTCTCTCCCCCCACACACAGAGGGTGAAAAAGCAGGTGGGCCAAGCAGAGCCTGGCTCACGTGCTGCAAATCCTGAGTGACGAGAAGTAATGGTGTTTTCATCGGTTGATACGTTTCTGAGGAGTTAAATTCAGCTTCTCACTACATATTTGATATACGAAGTTAAAGATAAAAGGTTTTTTTGAAACTACGGGCAGAAAGCCCCAAGTTTTACCAAAAATACAATACATATAGAACTAAATTCTAGCCATAGGTGAATTAATACCTGTGGACTTCTAGTTGTTTCCACTCTGCCATCAAACCTTTCCAGTCTGAAGGTAGCAGTGAGTACCCAACACATCACAGAAAGCCAAAAAGCTTCCAGGCACCCTGAGGTCTTTCACCACGAAGACAATTCTGTGAGGTGCAGGATGACTTCAGCTCGCTCAGCTATTGGTGAGAGCTGTGGATATCCAGCACCTATCCTGACTGGACCTTCAGGGAGGGCTCTTCCACACCGAAGATAAATCAGATAAATCCTACTCCATTCCTGCCACTGGCAGAGAAATGGCCATAATTCAGTTGCCTTCAGCCAGAGCTCTGAGAGGCAGGGAACACAAAGGCAAGTGGCACCCCGCTACGCGCACGCCTCTTGCGCCTCAGCGGGTGCAGAACCCAGAGGGTCCCCTGTCCCAACTACCTCCCAGTGTCTGTTCTGGGGTAAAGTCCCTTGAGAGACCACAACAGCCATGGGGAACGACGGCAGAGAGCCATAAGAAGCCTAACCCTCCCTGTTCGCACAGCTCTCCGTTCAGCTGCTCCAAAACTGACCATGAGAATTTTGTCTTCTCCATAACGTGGGGAATTTGTCTCCCGTAATAATTTTTCCCCTTTCAAATGCAGAAACTTCAGAGCATTAGCAGCGCACAGGTGATGGGTCTATTCACAGTTTGCTTCTTTTCCTGGGTCTCGGAAAATCTACATTGTTGAGTAGCTTGTTACTGAATCAGGCACTTATTGTATGTACAGATTACATAAACAAGAAGGTCAATCTTGTTTCGAACCTATATGAATATGGTTCTGGGACTGAATTAACTACTGATTGAAAAGTTACACATTTTCGGCTAGCTAATCACATTTTATTTCACTGCCTGCAGACAGAAGTGCAATGAAATTAGCCGTTTGTTTGGACATTTTGGAAAATGTTTTAACTTCAAGACTGTAGAGAAAAGCAGGAAAAATTCAGTGTATGTCCAGGTGAGACTGCTAGGGTAAAAATAATCAGGCGATAATAACTGAGCGCGGCTCAACAGGAACAAAGTTGCTTTCTCCTGACTTTTGACCACGTTCTTCCATTCCTCCAAGTGTGATCATCCTTCCTCCACTGTGAATTTACAGTTTCAAAGCACAGCCTTATCTCTCCTAGTGTAAAAGCAATCCCAGAGATCTAATGTCACTTTTGCTTACCCAGTACAGAGGTACAAATGCAAATGTTTTAGCGAGTTGTTCTCACCCCAACTACCTGGTAAGAATATACACCAGGTAACAGTACTACTTTTTCTGTAGAGAAGATAGGAAGTTTTAAAACGTTTTGGTCAAAATACATACTACCAGGTCATATCTGTCTATGACAGCTGAATCCAACCTCAAGATAGGTCCTTTAGGATGCATACTGAAAACATCTGAGTAACCTAGGAGTGCTGTTTTCTTAGGAAAGGCAGAGCTGTAAAAAGGTATCAAAAGATTATGAAACGTTTGGCTGTGGGAGGGAGGAGGATCGTGGTACTTTGACAAACCCTTATTGTTCTCTCCTACCTAACCCTCAGTTCTAGTGCCCATAATGATTCCCAACTGGTAGATGAACTACTTTGAACATCCCTGGAGCAGAATTGCTACCCACTAATGTATCAGCTAAATGTTAGAAGACTCCTAACTCCCCCATCTGTGTTTTACCTCCCCAGAGGGTAAATACATTGAACAGTGATTCCCTTGCCTGGCACTCACTTTCTAAACCTTACTGGCAACTGTTGTGATTTCCAGTCCAAGCAGCTCTGCAGTCAAAATCACCAGTTTTATATGCTGCAGGGAACTAAACACCTACTTTATTAAAACACTGCCCTCAAAACAGACTGTAGTTATGTATTGCCACCATAATTGTTACCAGTGTAGCGCTGATAATATCATGGATTACAGCTAATATCAGCCTATTGAATTAGAATGTGAATATCTTTTATAGTTAACTTCAGGAAATTTACTAGAAGTAGGAATTTTTTTTTTATTATTTTATTTATTTAATTTTTTAGGAGAAAGAGAGGTCCATAAAAAGTAACTGAAAACACATAATGCAGTGTGGATTTACTGGGCTAAAGGGAAGTAAAAAAAAAAAAGAAAGTAAAATAATCACCACCACTAGGAAAAGAAAATAAAAATAAAAATAAAAGTACAACAAACCCAAACATCAAAATATTCTACCTGTTCTCTTTGGAGCTAGCCATGTCTCCCAGACTCGTGTAACTACACCTTACTCATGACCAGTTATGCAGAAGTTAACAGGTCTTATTATGCA
>WTSP01003118.1:0-133481 GCA_025331215.1 Actenoides lindsayi
AAATATCAGTGTGTACACTTAAATATAAAGATGTCATGATTCATGCAAAATTTAAAAAATCTACGCATAAGCCACTACAAAAGAGGTGCTGTGCAGAAAATATTACTTATAATGTAGTAGCTGATGAGATGAAGTACCAAGCTTAGTAAAGACCCATCACTTTGAAATTCCAAGATGTCTGTTCTACATTAAATCTGAGTGTAGTGGGGAAGCAATTTAGTAGATTACAGTTGTGTGCTGCCTCTGAAAAAATGATAGAAGTCTGTAGATTGTATTATTGAAATGCTTGGTAGGGAGGAAAAGCTGACTAAAATTTATTGCTGTCAAAAAATTCATAGCCTGGGATATTGGACACAGTAAGCAGTGACGTATGCCAGGATGTATATCTCAGTTTGTCTTGCAGTTTCTGCTGAGCAGGAAGCCTCTTCTAAGTTGAGATGTGCACAGACTTTTACAGGTATTGTTGCAAGGCAGTACTCAAAGCATTTGGCTTCTTTTGCAGAACAGTAGTTGCTAGCAAGGAGCAGCTGCTGCTTCTGCTGGTGTTTGACACATAAGCTTAGGGTTGCCATGTGAAAAAGGCCTCAGCATCCCTGACTCACTTAAAACCTCAAAGAGAGGCCACTTAGTAACAGTGGTGCTCTCCTGTTGGTGCTCTGCTGCTGTTGAGTTCGTTATGGGTTTTTTGTGTGTTTGGTAGCTTGAGACTGAGGGAAGCATTCACAGGATAAAGATAATCGAAGGAATCAAAGTAAAAAGATGTCCTCTTTGAGAAGCTGCTCATCAGCACGGTTAACTGGGCAACTTCTTAAGTTCATGAATGTCTGTTGAATTGATAGATGATGCCTGGAGCTAGAAATGATATTGTTTCCAGTGGTCATGAGCAGCCAGTGCAGAGTTTTAAATGTCAGCACTGTAATCTGTTCCATAGCTGGTTAATGTCATCTTGAACGTGGCAGATCTCTGCCTCTGTGGTTTGTGTGGGGTTTTATTTGTTGTGTTGGTTTTGAGTTTTTGGCTTTTTTTTTTTTTTTTTTTTTTGTCTGTAAAGGGGGGATGAGGCACAGGCAACAGATATGCCAAGAACAGAGTAAGTGTGGCATAGTGAGAGGTTTTGAGGGAACTCTCTGGTCCATGCCTCCAGAGCCTGCAGTTGCTGAATGAGCAGGACTTGGGGCCTAATCAGCCATGCTGTGTGGAGAAACCACATCTGGGCCTTTCATATGTGCCCAAGAAGCTGGCTCTTCTCCAGTCCTTGACATTCCTCTGGATGAGACCAGCAGAAAAGCTGCAGGGAACAGCTGGAATCTATGCCACAGCTGTAGGGTGTGCAGGCTTCCATTGTCAGTCTGCCTGCTTGGCCTTGAGAGATGGAGGGGACTAGAGCAGGGGGATAACGGAGCAGGTTAGGTGAAAAGGCCCATAAGGGCTCATACTATAACAAAGAAATGTAGTTCTTCAGTCTATTCTTATTCCCCCATACCCCAACTCAGATCTGTCTCTCTACTGAGTCAGTATCATAATTTATTTCACAACTGGAATGGAGAACTTGCTTTTCAAATGAGTGCCAAACATTAGACAGGCTGAAAATGACAGGGCTGTTTCATCTCAGTGGGGAAATGAGACATGTTAGAGAAAGCCTGGACCAGGTAATCAGAAACAGAACACGAGTTCCCAGCATCTCCTAGAAAAAAAACCAGATCACAACAGTACAGACATGGTCTTTCCATTTGGGAATGTGATGAGAAGGGACAGCAGAGCAATTCCATTTGACTCTCTTGAGGAACATGATGGCTTTCAAGGGCCATCTACTCTTCTGGTGTCAGGCCTGATGCAAGGCAGTTTTGGGCCCTCTTGTGAGAAAAGAAGGATCAGGGAATTTCACAGGATGTATTGTTAAATGCACACCCAGAACACTTTGAACACACTTGGTATGCCGGCCAGCTCTACCCTTGTACTCAGAGGCAATCAACTTTGGAAGTGTGCATGTGGTTTAGTATGTACGCTTCCTGTAGTAAGTTGAGGTGTCAGTTGCCACCTCTTCTCCCTCTCCATATGCACAATCAGAAAAATAAAGTGCTTCCAAGGAGCTGAGGAAAAGTTAAATGACCAGTGACCAGTGACCAGTGATCTTTGTCAGTGCCCTTGTTTCAGTTAGATGGGTCCATTTGTTTCTAAAAGCATTTCTTACGGGTTGGACCCTTCTCTGGTAGAGGCAATTCACAATACTCTGTGCGTGTGTTTCTGTGTACACACTGTGTGGGAAATTTTCAAGAGGGGAAAAGGTTTTGGCGTGACTGCTGCATGCTTTAATTTCCTCTGCTTCTTTGAGGCCCTTCTGAAATGGAGTGTGTATTACTAAGCTCAGTACATGGCAGCAACTGCTCCATCTAAAGAAGTGCTTCTTTGGCTTGGCAGCTGTGGTTGGTGTTTTGAATTGATGTGAGGAGAGTATGTGTGTGTCAGGGGGGAATAGTAGTTCTTCTGTGCCCTGAAGATATAAAAGCTGCTTCTGATATTTCTGTTGAATACACATTTTCACAAATGATCTCTCTAGACTTCCCAGATCACCCCTTCTTGGGCTATGTGCTTAGAGATTTAAAAGTATTACTGTGCCTGAAAGGAGATGTGTTTTTTTTATCTGCTTCAGACAGACCCAGTGGGCGCTCTGGAGAATTTAACAAAACCAGCTTGTTTACCTCTTGCATGGCTTGAAGTGGTTTGCTCAGCTCTCTAGGAAGCCCTATTCAACCTCATTTAAATGTAGTAAACAAAAAGGGTCTCAAAATTGTGATTCAGCACTGTAACAAGATGCTGAGAGCACTCCAATCTAAGCAGTGGAAGTGTATGTTTCCTAAGAGCTGGTCTAGAAATAGGATTCCCTGGTTTTTTTTTTTGAGGAGTGATTGGCCAGGGAAGCAGCTAAGATCCAGACAGCTTAGTCCTGTGTGTCAAATTGAAATGTGTATAAAGATGTGCTTTACATGTTGATGATCCTCACTGAGGAGAGGAAGAAGCATAACATTACTATTACACTGCTCCCAGAGCTCTGTATCGTCCAGCTCCCAGTGCTTTATGTTCCTTTATGAAAGCAGCTGAGTTGCATGACCTGGGGGCATTGAGGTCCTTCATGGCCTTCTAAGCTTGGCACTGGGATGTTAAGCTTTCCTGTAACAAGGGGCACCGTGTCCAGATGTTCCACACTATATACAGCATTGTGGAGCACGGAAAGAACTGGTAAAAGAAACTTTCTGGGAACAAAATTTGTGATAGTGACTTGTCAACATTGAGGCAAGGTGATGGAATGGTATAGATGCTTTTGGGAAGCCTAGTGTGTGACCTGTTTTATATCAGTGAAACTACATGTTTGTTAGCACTGGGGATTTGTTAGCTGCTAGGCATAGTCACTGACCTTTAGATAGCACCTGATTTATGTCTTGGCTTTGCTAAATTTTCTTGTGTTTTTATTGCATGAAGACCCAAGATATATAGAAACGAATCAGATGACTTTGCTGTGTTAAGCTATTTCAAGGAGAATAGTGACAAAGAGTACTTGGAGCCAAATCCTCTCTCTGACTGTCTGTAGTGAGTCACTAATTGCACACTGTGTATGCTAACTAATAAAATATGTTGGCATAATACTGTTGTCCCATGTTGTAATTACAGAAGATAGATTCAGCTATTTCAAAATGACAGCAAGTGTCTGCTCTCATCTTTGTATGTGGAGGGAAGGGAACTTCAAATTAACTGAGACTGGAAAGAAAGAATTTTTGAAAGGTAGCAAATTGCCTGGGAATCTGAAGGCTGTATATTTATTTTTAAATCTAAATTTATTGCTTAACCCTTTTTTAGCAAGTGCAAGGGTGTGTTCAGTGTAGTTGGACTTAGCCTGGGAGATGGCCATATGCTCCTACTGTACCTGGAAACACAAGAGCTAATGTCAGCGTTGCTCATCTTTGGAAGGAACTGGTTGTTCCCCACATGACCGTCTGTGGACCAGTGCTATTACCGTATTTGGCATAAACAGCCAGCAGAGACAAAGAGTAGTTTATAGAAACAGATCTCTCTCCAGTAAAGGCCATGTTTCTCTCAGACAGTTGGATGAGTACACAAAGTAGAGGTCAAAGTTTGGTCCCATTAACTGGACGAGTGTTTATGGTAACTTTTATTAACTTTGCTTTCAAGGGAAGCAGCCTGGGTGCTATGCTAAGTAACTAACAGTTAGACTTGTAGTGTGATAGAGTGATTGTTGTGAGGGCTGCTGATCCATTTGACCTATGCTGATTCCCTTGTAGAACTGGGAGACCTGCCTCTGTTGTAGGGCTCCAAAATAGACCAGGTGCTCTCTTGAGATTCTGTGCTGTCACTTGGAGCACTTGGCCATGGCAGACAGGGCAGGAAACTGGCTGGTGTCCCAAAACAGTTTGGTCAACCAGTGTCTCCAATAGTAACATCTGCTTTCTCAATTTTCTTTAGGTTTTGAAGATGTTATAATAAAGCCAGTGCACCCTGCTAGGGAGTTAAAACCACGTGCTGTTTGGGCTATAATTTTGTTTGCAGTACAGAGGAATGTTGTACCTGGCCGGCTGATACTGCATGCTATGATGAAGTAGCAGAAGATGTCCCTTTACTTCACTTTACCTGAAAATACTATTTTAGGATTCCCTTCTTTCCTAAAGTATAAACTTGCCTGATAGAGGCTTAAAAATCACCATCACTTGTATCTGCAAAGACTTTGAGTACAGTAGCAGGTTTAGGGGTTTAATTTTTCCATTTGCCTAGACTTCAAATGTAAAAGTTTAGAGAAGAGCAAACCCAATTGGATGAAAAATCGGTTTTAAATTTCAGGTTGCTAATACTGTATTTTTTTGGAGATCTCAATACTAGCAAGTGGAGCTTTGATACATTGCCCAAATCAATGGGACTGCCTTAGGTGTGAAAAGGTTAAGCTCTGTGCATACGTGTCACCAGTACCCAAAACTCAGGACAGAAACAGTAACCTCTGTTTCCAGGCTGGACCCCTCAGTTTGCTAATGTGCCAGGGAGGAAGACCTGTCGATGAGACAAGTGAGCGGGTTTTTCCCGTGTTTGCTCTAGATCATGCCAAGTTTCAGACTCTGACAGGTGTTGCTGGGCTCACGTTAGCAAAGAACAGCAGTGAATATTGAAGTAGATACTCAGCTACATCAGCCTAATAGGGTTAAGACTGAGATCTGCTAATGGGATCCATAGGATCTTGCATGAATGTAGAAAGATCTAGGTGTGCTGATGAATGCTGACTACCTGTCAGCTCTGTTAAATGCAGAAGGTATTGCAAATCTGTTTTATAGACTACTTCCTTGGGTTGTAAAACTCGTAGAAGGCATGATGCCTGATTATGTGTGACAGTAACCCACAACTCTGGAAAAAAAATATGTTAAAGCATCATGCTCAGGCTTTGCTCCTGAATGCTTTATACTTTTGTAGGTGATTTATTGTGCTCTGTGTACAATCTCTGTATTCCTTTAGGCAGACTAAATGTGAGGAAGAGGCCTCCAGGAAAGAGACTTCTGACTTTGTGGTTGTGTAGGCCCTACATGAAGACAGCGATTGCAAATCACTCTCTGCTAGCAAATGCCTGTTAGTTCCACTCTCTTTTCAGCATAGTTACAGAACTTATGACATGATACCTGCTTGGTGAAAACTTGGATCAGAGATGAAATAGAAATTTTAGGATAGCAGGCAGAAATGTAAGAAATCTTTGTTCTCCTTGTAGTAAGACACCCTTTCTGTGCAGTTACATTCCTCCTGTCAGTGCATTTCACTGCAGTTTACTGCTTCAATCTGCCTAGAAAGGACATGTTCAGGGAGCTCTCTTTTTTTTTTTTTTCTTTTTCTTTTTTTTTTTCCCTTTCTTTTCTTTTTTTACTTACGCTGTCACACCAGTGTTGGCTGTGCTGCTTGCAGATTAACCTTTCTGCTGAGAAGTGGTGCTGTGAATACTTTCCAGAGCTCACCAACATGTGTAAATTATTTGTCCCCAAATGCAGATGATATGTCCTTCGATGTCTCCTGGTTTGCTGTGCGTTCCTTTGCATTGGACAGAGAGCCCATCTTGCTGGCCTCGCTGGACCGGAGAGGGATTGTGACACAAAGCAGGAGAAACGGGAGCAGTGATCTCAGCCTGGAGAGAATCAGCCCGCTGGAATTCCGGTTGCGTGTGCATGGCTGTGAGGACCATGACTTTGGGAACCACTACTGCGTAGTGACCCCATGGGTGCGATCTGCCACTGGTGTATGGCAGCAGGAACCTGACATCAAAGCCAAACCCATCTTTCTATCTGTGAAAATGGATGGTAGGAGATTGCAATGTGTTATACCATTTATTTATTTTTTTGTGACACCTTGTTATGTCTTTATGTGGTAAATATTCCCCATGACTATATTTAAAGGTGGCTGTGATAATCTCATTAGATTTTGTTACCCCTTTCTATTGTTTGCAACTTCTGATTCCGGATTCTGTAGACTAGGTAGGTAGACTTGACCAGATCATAGTCATAAGACTGGAGTACTTTTTCCTGATCGTCTCTTGGGGATATAGCTGGGCATCTTTTAATCAAGGTACAGTATTCTCTCCCAAGCATTAACCCTTCTGCCGCCTGCAGGAGGAAGCCTTGGTTTGCAGACAAAGCGTGCTGAAGTAGAGTCACACTGTAGTTCATATCAAAGTTGAGAACAGAAAGTCAGAACTCTGACTCCTGCCTCCCTCTCCTAATCTCAAAAGATGTGTTGTTACTTTCACTCAGTGCCTTGTTGGCTTTCCAACCTGAGTTGCAAGTGTTGCTAGACTTCAGAAGAAGCAAGTTGCAGACTAGACGTTGCATTCAGCACATACTTAAGGAGAGAAATTAATGCGGGAGGGATTTTGAGCTAGTTGCTTTCTTCTCAAGATTTCCAGGAAGGGTCATATTGAGAAGTTCAAAAAGCTTGAAAGGAATTGTAAGTTTTTGTTATCCCTACTGTGCAGATAGCTATTATAACTATACTTTCCAGACTCCTTACAGTTCCTGACCCTGCCTTTTAACTGAGCAGTAGGTGCTTACAAATCAAATTCCTTGTTTAAGTACCAACTTTGGAAGTTTATTAGACAGGGTTGCGTAGTGGCAGTGAATAAACTGTACAAATAGTTCTGATCAAGCAAAGTGTAAAGGAGTCTACTGCTTGCCATTTGGAAACATACTACAAAGAGTGCAGCTACACTCTGCCTCTGATGGGGAAACTTCGCAAGGCTTTTATTTGGAGGAACAGGTAACAGGATAGCTCTTCAACCTATCTCTACTTTGGCATCTTACTTGGAGGCTCCTCTGTGCTTCCATCCTTGCTGAGGCTTTGAAACAGTAGAGGAAGAATTAGGGTGAGGAGATAGAGGAGTCCAGTAAGAGACCAATTTTCCAAACCTCAAAAGACAGAAATCAATAAGGGAAAATAGTGTAATTTCCTTCTGAAATAATTCATCTTCCCATGACTGAATAATGTAGAATTTTCTTGTGTTTTTAGGCAAGAATTTCTCAGTGATCTCTAATGACTTTGTCTTCCTCTTGCAGTTCTGAATGCTTTCAAGTATCCCCTGTTGATTGGCATCGGTCTGGCCACTGTCATTGGACTTTTATCCTGCCTCATTGGCTACTGCAGCTCCCGTTGGTGCTGTAAGAAGGAAGTGCAGGAAACAAGACGAGAGCGTCGCCGGCTAATGTCGATGGAAATGGACTGAGCGTGGGAGCCAGACACACTTGCATTTCAGGAGAAACTCACAGGGCTCTTAGACTGTGCTGAGACACTCACAGGTGCAGACAACACAGTGTGTTTCCTCTCTGATTTCAGCCCGGACCTCAAGCTTCTCCTTGTTACACACCATGTCCCGAGAGTATATTCAGGCCATGTCTAGCGACTCAAAGTTCTCCTTTTCCGGCAACACTTTCTGCATAGGAATCATGTCCTTCTAATGTACAAACTGTTGAGCTGTCTTTCAGCAGGGCTCTGTGACAAAATTCACTAAGGATTTGTTTTGTTTGTTTATTTGGTGGGGTTTCCAACCACCCCTCTCCCCGCCCCCTTGGTTTTGAAAAGGTATCCCTGTATGAGAGCATGATGGGCAGGGTGATGGGTGGGAAAGGGGTTGGTAGAAGTGTTAGACTTTCACTGTAATAACCAATCTACTTTTCCCCTCTACCCCCATCACACCATTTGGTTCCCTTTCTCTGTCCACCTTGGCATCTCGCAGTCTTCTCTGTGTTGGGTTGAAGGCTGGAGAGAGTTCCTCTGCTGGTGCCTCATGAGGCTGTTACAGCAAAGTATTGGTTTATGGTTGTCAACATGCCTTCTCTTCCTGGCTTTCAAAGGGTTTGCAGTTAACCCCAAAACATAACTTGCTTGGAGAACTTTGAGACATTCTTTTTAAACTATGTTTTTATTTTATTTTCAGTGCTCAGAGCTCTTAGTTGTGGTGACTAGAGGCTAACTTGTCAATCCTCAGACAAGCATTTGTTGGATGTCTGCTTATGGCCATCTTTTCCCCTCCACCCTTCCACCTTCTTTCCTCCCCACTACAGCTGCTCACATTGTGCCTGAGCCTCTGTCTGCTTGTGACAGGGGGGCACGTGGTGTCTAGGGACAAGGCCCAGCCTCGGCAGAGAGAGGTAGGAGACCTTGCCTCACGGGTGATGGTATGACTGGTGAAAAAAATAAAAATGAGACTCATCTCTGTCTGCAGTGGGCCAGCTGACCATGTTTAGAGAAGGTGAGTAAACTGTGTATTACTAAATGCACAGATCAGACTCCAGTGCTGCTTCTGCCTGTCAGTGGAAGCCCTTGAATCTGTGAGCAGAGCCTGAGATCTGCGGTAGCTGAAGTGCGGCTCATGGTAGGAGTAGGAGCAAGCCCAAGAAAGCAGAAAGAATCCTTCAGGTTCCAGTGGTCCTGGTCTCATGCATGAGCCTGCAGCAGGGCTTTCCCCATGGGTTTCAGGCTTACTCCTAGGTGCTATAGAATAGAAGTCCTGCTTTGGTCTTCCACATACACTGGCCTGGCTCCTCAGTGGGAGCAGCTCCTGTTCCAGGCAGTTCTGTCTTCCCAGCATAGCTGGTGTTCTAAGCAATAAAAGTCAGAATAAAGATACTGTGTATAAATAAGGAAGGAAGTATGACTGTACTGCAGTCTTACATCACAGTCAGGGTTTGACTTGCATCAAGAAGGATGAGAAACGTGGAGTTGAGGCCAGTGCTCAATTTTTTTTTAACTTTTTTTTTTTTGTGGTTAGGATAAAAGGTGCTCAAGGAGTGCATCCATGGAAGGTAGTGGTAGTGGTGTGCTGTTGCCAGTCTAGACATCATTACATAGTAGATGACCTGCTTCATTAATAGCTCATCCCACTGCACATTCCAGGGGAGCTGCAGGTCCAGTATCTGTGCTATGAGGGCTTCAGTTCACACCAGTGTTTGTGGAACCTGCACTCAACACTAGCTATTTTAAAATTGAGAGGGTTTGCAGTACCTTTTCTTTGTGTGTTTTTGGTTTTGGTTTGGTTTTTTTTTCCTTTCTTCTGTTGTGACCTTTGTTCTGAGGCTGACGTGAGTTTTTTTTCTATAAGGCTGTTCTGCTTCCCGCATGCAAACACACATGCAGTCACATGTCTATATATATTTACACATAGAGGTGTCCAGTGATTTTGGAAGTGGAATGTGAGACATCTTCAAAATGGACTTGATTTGCAGAGTTGGGGCTTGCAACTTGTTATTTGGCTTTTTAAGACCTTTCATGTAGTATTCCAGAACAGGAACACCCTAAGCCTATAAAACCTCTGGAAGACTTCGGCCTGAATGTTCATTGCAACTTGTCTTTCTGGCCTGATACTTTCTTTTCTGGAAGAGCTCTGAAAAGGCCTATGTTGTAGGCAGATGTAGCTGCCTCTGCCGAGGAACGGAGTAGAAGTGGTTTCTACCTTATTGCTGTGAAAGCCCGGATATCTGTAGTGATGCTTTCCAAAGGAAGGGAGTTGAGGAAAGGATTCACTCAAATATTACTTTGACAGCAAGAATTTTTTTCCCTTTCCTGTTTGCTGTAGTGAAATCTTTCTTTTTCCTTGGATATTGTGAAACACTGTTCTGATGTTTGGGATACTGGCTGCCCTTCCCACACTGATCTAGCAGCTTCTTTCCTGTGTTAACATCCACTTTCTTCACAGGAGCCTGTGGCATTGGGGCATTTCAGGAGAGGTGGTATTGGTGGTGAATTTCCAAGCACAGCATCAGTCACTTTCTGTCCTTGCAGACTTGACTCCTTGTTTATGTGCCCTTGGTTGAGTTGTAGGAAGAGAAGGTCATGACCGCAATGCAATAATTAGGGAATCAATGAGCAGGGAACCGCCAGATCTTCCCAAGCACACAACATAGCACACTTTCTCCCTGCTGGAAAAAACTCAGGGTTATTTTGATCAGGGCTCCCTGCTCCTCTAGTGAAAGGTCCCAGTGTCCTTAGCTAAGGCTGACCTTCCTTCATGGCCCATAACAAACCATCTTTGTCACTCTTAAGTTTGCCACTAGCTTGTACTGTTGCCAGCCCTTTGGAAGGCAATGCTGCATCCCCTTCCACCCTGTATTTGCTGTAGTTGGAAGGCTAGAAGCTGAGGGGGCTAGACTTAACCCCCAGGATTCCTTCTACTTGTGCCAATTTTGTATTATCCCCTTTTTTAAAAGTAGAGTGGGAATCTTGTCTCTAATGAACAAAAATCAATGTCACTTTTCATGGCTTTTATTATTATTATTTCCTGTGTGACCAGGGTTTGTGTGAGTGGAGGTGTGTGTGCATCTGGTTGTGTATTAAACCTGCAGAGTGTCAGAAGAGTAAGCTGCCCGAGATGCAGTGCAAGCATCCATATCATCCCTGCTGCAACCTGTGGTATTGTCAAAGTATCCTAAGGGCTCACGTTGATCTTCCTCTGTTCCCGTTGCCATGTCTCTTGGTTAAGCTGGTAAATTCTTACAGGTACTTGGAATTTCATTCCAGGACAAGCTTGAACATCATATAGCAGAAGGGCAAGATAATTTTTTTTCTTTTACCTTAATTCCAAAGTTATAAAATAAAGTGTCTGGCACAATTCTGGAATGCAGGTACCGAATAGATCTAACAATACTGTGTAAAATGTTTCTTTTTATGTTTAAAATAAAGAGCGAGCCTTTTTGATTATGTCTGTGCTGTGGGTCTGGATGTTTGAGCTATGGGCTGTTCTTTCTTTGTGCCTTGCACGTATGCAAACACTATTGTTGAGGCAAGGGTATCAAATGTAAACCTTATGGTCCTGTTTCCAGCACTGTTTACCCTGTAAAATAAGCATGAGCCCTGTTTTACAGTAAGTTTTAAGTATTTGCCTACATTTGTATGATGGACTGGGGGACATAATTGTTTTCTGAGTCTATCCTGTTTCTACCCCACTGTAAATCAACCTTTTTGTTAGCGGAGTTCCTTCTCATTACCCAAGGCCAGGGGGTCACAGTTAGGAATGTGTGTGTGATATCTGCTGTAAAACCTGGGCAATAGGTATTGACTCTTCCTTGAACCCTTCCTGAGGCTTCTAATTTCCAAGGTACTGGGAGGAAAATCAGTAATGTTGGAAGTAAACTTCTTGCTTACATTGCCAGTGGCTGAAATTAGGATTTTTATTTATTTATTCCCCCTTGGCAACGATGTAAGTACACTGTGACAATACAGCAAGGAGATTGCTTGATTTCCAACAAGAAGGTGCCAGAGACAGAAGTGGTTTTGAGAGGCCAAGACAGGCTTTGGCAAGGTGGGTTTGTGTTCATACTGGTGCATGCATTCAAACTGTCCAAGATGGCTGCAGCGCAGGCCGGTTGACAGCAAAGTGTGTACCTTTGGCTTCTTTCCAGATGGTGATGTGGCAGCTGGCATGGGAAGATGTCCTCTGTAGAGGGTGCTTACAGGAAGCTGAGGGGTGGCTCCAAGCTGTAAGTTCTTAAAGGGTGACAGGGACCATCAGCTGATCTAGAGCAATGTCATAAATGATCTCTGATCTCTTAACAGAGCCTTTGGCAGCTGTAGATGTTTAATTCATACACATGTACATGAGTAACGAGTGGCACGCTTATGGGACAGCAGTCGTTGGCCTCTAGCTGTGTAGGTACCAACTTACTGGTAAGTTTGGATTAGCCTTACGAAATTCTTCTGCCTCCCCTACCCCCTGGCATGACCTGGATCTTAATACTGTTCTTATAAGCATGCTAGGATTTTATCATAAAAAAGAAAACCAGGACTTGAAGTCTGAGGATGAAGGGTGATAATCACAAGTAATGGCCTGACTGTTGCAGCAAATGATGGGAGTTACGAAGTCTCCACCATCACCTTGTATCTGCCATAGGTTCAGCTCAGTTATCTTCCTATAGAGGTATTTAGTTGCCTACTGTCATAGAGACTGTCTAAAAAGCACTTTTGTACCAGAGCCTGGGTTTCGTTGATTCTGTGGCAACATGCTTGGCTGTGCTTGTTCTACAACAGAGCCCAGTTGTGCTCCAGTAGCTCTGGCTGACTGCCCTGCTCAGGTCAGGACCAGTCCTCAAGTCTCCACTGGGCTGAATCCAACTGGTGTTGAGTAGGATGCATGAGATCTGCCTCCTCTTTGTCATGGAAAGGTGAAGCCTGTTCATGCACATCTTCTAAGAAAGATGGCTTTTGCCTTTTCAGTGGCAGTTTCTACATTTCTATGCTTGCAGGGGGCTGGGCTCTGCACAGCAGGTATCAGGAAAAGATGGTGTTTCAAGAAAGAGCCTTTAGCAACTGATCAAAGCTGTGGGACCTGCTAACTGAAGAAAAAGCCACTGCTTATTCTTGTGTGAGGTAAATACACTTTAAATACAGCATGTAGCCTTCTGTTGGACAGCCCTCTGCCAAGGATCTCCTCTGTTACCGAGGAAAATAGCATTAGGCAGTAGCCAGCAGATCAATATTGAGAGCTCCAGGGGAATACATGGGTTATTGAGGAAGTCAGGTTCTGTGGATTTCCAAGACCCTTAGAAAAGCTGCCACAAAGACAAGCTATTCTCCTGTCCCTGGCAGCAGAGTTACATTCCACAAAGTGCCCGAAGTGTAAGTGCACATCTGCTTCCACCTCTGCCAAGGGGGTAGAAAGGCAGGACTTTCCAAAGCAGACTGTGAAAGCAAGCTAGTGTTATATAATGCTTTTGTTCATGTGGGATTTTATAAACTCCAGCATGTACTGGGCGTTAGACTAGGCCGTAGACTTTGAATACACCTCTGCTGGCTTCAGAAGTGAATAATGAAGCTGCATATAGATGGACATGAAGTTCTGTTTTTCATTGGCAACTTATACTGACTCATGGCCTCTGGTTCCTTGCTTGAATGATCCTACCAGTGATTTGGTATATTCAACAGACAGCAAGGAGTCTCAAAGATACTAAATTCCCAAAAAAATTGTTAAAGGATGGGGCTACAGAAAAGGGAGGGTGCTTCCACAGCTTCTTCAGCAGAGCTAACAATATTGACCATACCAGTTACTGGGCATGTGTGAACTCAAAGAGATGTCTGAAAGAACACAACTGGTGTTGCCTCTGTGGCTCTTGTTGCTTCTGTGCTGACTTCAGCTCTACAAAGACCCTAGGCATGGTGTTGCGGTGCCTGGGATGCCAGGGCTGTGGTAAAGGGCTTAGCATCTGCCTGGATATATGAAAGCTGTAGGTGCTTACGGCCAAATGCAGGTTCTGAATGCAAGTACAGTAGTACTAACCTCCCCTTTGGTGTTCAGGTATATCCTCTTTCTTTCTGTGCCCAACCTTCATTTGCTCTTTCCCTCCATGTTTTGTTCGCTTTGCTTTGCTTTCCTCCTTTCATTTCCCGTTCTTGCCTTCAGGAATCTCTTCTTGCCTTTGTCTCTCTGCATCTCTAAAGGACCAGGCTCTATTGTGCTCATCTCTCTTGAGGGAGAGCCTCCATACATTGTTGTGGTGTATCTTTGAATCATCTGCTGAGAGCTCAAGCTGCAGAACTCCAGCCCAGTGCCCACTGCAGATCATCTGCAAGGCTAGCACCACACATGCATGCACGCCAGTGTCTTGCAGTCTCTTTCCTTATGAGGAAGCTAAGCATTTCTGATGGGGAAATAATTCCAAAGAGACATTCAGATTTCTTTTGCCAAAGCAGAAAGGACAGATTTTCTTTCTAAATAAGATGGTTTTGGCCGCCTTTCTCCCAAGTGACTGCTTGCTATTGTAACACAAATGCTGTTCAGTGTCCGAGTTCCAGACAGGCAGCCACCATGCTGAACATTGTATTTAGTATGAACCAAAATCATTTCTCAAGGTAACAGTGATGGGATTCATCTTTAACACCCAGACTAGCCACCCTGGACTTGAGAAAGAAATACCTAAAGAATGCCATTTATCAGACCTACTTGAAACTTGCATTTTAGAGTAAGAACCTGAAGGTGACCATTTCTCACCATTAGCTGTAAAGGAAAATGCAACTTACCTAAGAAATGAGAATTAGATAAAATAAATGTATGTGAGTATTGGCTGGGCAGGCAGAGCCTGAGAGAGATGAGCTAATGGCAGCTCCCTCTAGTGATGGGCTAGGGAAGGAAGGAGGAAGCCACAGCAGGTAACTGGAGTCATTATTCAACCAAGAGAGAGATGATGGGTCCTTAAGATCGCTGACTTAGCTTATCTTTTTGTAAAAAAAAGTTCCAGGATGGATTTTAACGTTGATTGTTTTATTAATTTTTTTTTAATATTTTTTTTTACACTTGTGTAACATCTCTGCCTTTGCATAAGAATAGTTCTTGGATGACCATTATCAGGACGTGTCCAATCCTCTCTAATTGTGGTTTTCATCCTTGTGCAGGCTTCTAGTCTTCAGCTGTGCAGCTTTTCTTCTGGGATTACTGGCATCAACCAAGTTTCAAACTGAGGTCCCTGTGTATTATTCTCAGTGTCCAGTCCCTTTGAAGCTGTCTCTACTAGTAGCTGTACCAATAGTGAGAGACCAGGCTTCGTGAAGTACTTAGAGCAAAATCACTGTTGTAAGGTGAGTCTTCCAGCAATTAAAATGATACTATGTCTTTCTACTTTGTGGGGTGTTTGGCCTTCTTCAACAGGGACAGACGTAAACAGCTGGTTTACATCACTGCCCACTCTCTTCCCCCCAGCACCCCATCACTGCAGGTTGACAAACATAGCCTCTTCCTCTAGCTCAGAAACGTCTGGCTGTGATGTTTCTGGGAAAACCCTTCCAGCTCCAAGTGTCCATCCTGGCAGAAGTATATATTTTCTTTAGAGATAAGATGTTAAGGTCCTTTTGAAACTGATGGCTTTTCCCGTAGCCTTTCAGGTTCATGCTGAGATGTCCTTGCCTTTTCTTTCTCTTTTCCTTCTGTCTTTTACAGTCCCCTGCATTCATCCAGAAAGGTCTTCTGTAAGTTGCTATTTGTTAAACTCCCCTTTCTCAACCTGATTATACACAGATGGCTCTTGGGATCCTTGGGCATGGAATTGCTTTGTTTAATCCCACCCTCACCTTGTGACGGTGGTGGTGGCAGCATGTCATCTGAGTGTCACCTCTTCCCAGCTTGCCTTGTGGTGGGAAATGTTCTTGGAAGTCTCTGGGAGTAGCAGGGGAGGTGCTGCAGGCTCCCTTAGGTGAAAGGTGTCATGCAAAAGTAAGGTAACTGCTGCTGTGTTGCAGTACTAGGCGCATACTTTATCAAGCCGTTCAGCGGCAACACTGAAGGAGGAGTTGCTTTCACACTGAGACTGATAATCCAAGCACAAAGAAGAGGGATCTGATGTGTACATTTGCAACTCTTCCTGACATCTCTGTTTAATCAAAGCTGTGTACCCCACAGGCTTTCCCTGGAGTTCACTGCAGCTCCTGCCTTTTGTTTGAAGGAAATTTGTTTGGCTTAGTGTAAATGTAACTTAGCCTTTCTGTGACTATTGCCAAGATGTCCTCCATTAGCTCAAATGGAGGAAACCAGCAGCAACAGCATCAGTATTGCCTACACCGTGTTCTGCTCTTGGAGCACTTGTGAGGTAATGAGGGCAACACGGGGTGGTGTTGTCCAGAGTGGTTTACCCAAACCTGAGGAGAGTGCAATGGTGGCATATAGGAATAGAGCATCTGCTGCGTGGCCAGGTGTCACGGTTTAGGGTCAGGGCGGCCCCTTAGACCTATAACAGATGCTCGCTGTTAACCCCTCTCCCTCCCCAAAGGGGAAGAGAAAGGGAGTAAGGGAGAGAGGCTTACTGATTAGAAAAGGAAACTAGAACAGCTTTAATGGAAATTAAATTAATAGTAATAATAATGGAATATATACAATATATACAAACCCAGTATCAAACCCAACCCCCCTGGTGGTAATTACATCACCGTCACCACTGATGCTGTGGATCAGGCACTGGGGCAGTCCCAGACTGGGAGCTGTGTTCAGGAGCTGGATTCTGGTACTGGGTTCAGGAACACACTGATTGGGATCAAAGGCAGAACAGACAGGGTCCTTCTCCTTGGATGCTCCTCAGAAGAAACCAAAAGAGAGCCTAAGCCAAGCCAACAAAGCAGTCCAAGAGGGCAAAGAGAAGAAAGTCCCCCCTGAACCCTCAACGTTACCAAATATGATGTGTATGGGCTGGAATACCTCGCTGGTCAGTTTAGGGTCACCTGTCCTGTCTACTCCTCCCTGCAGGTACAGCCTTTCACTTTCAGCACCCCCCAATGTGGTACACAAGATCCAGCAGTGGCCTTGTTCTGCACACCAATCCTTGGTAGTAACTCTAAACATGAGGTGTTACCACTGCCAGAAGCAGACGCTGTCTGTGAGAACAGGCTGCTGACTTCAGACAGTGCAGTTAGTTACAAGAACTGAGCTGAAAAGTAAAATCACTGAACAGAATTAGTTCTGTTCTCACTCAAACCAAGACACCAGGTACAGCTGTCTGGTAGCTAAACCCATCCAGAGCACTAAAAAAGCATGTGAATACTACATTTTGAGTCAGGGTTCCCCTGGCAACTCCTTAGGCCCCAAGCTGAGTGTCTTTGGGCACCTATGTGTATGTACTTTAAGATTCATACTCACATGTGAAGGATGCTATAGGAACTTCAAGAGGAACTAAAGATGGCAGTTTCGGGATTTTTAAAAGGGCCACTCTAGTGCTGGGAAGAGGGATGACAAAGGGTCACTCTGGACCTTGCTAAACTAACTGCTCTTCCCATGATGTCAGACCTGTGGAAAAGAGGGAGTTCTTTCAGGTAGGTGAGTGAAAGTTTTGGTGGTAGGTGAGCTATAAGTGCAGTTCTGCCATTGCTACCTTGCTTTATCACTAGAGGAGCTGTGTATCACTCTCACATTGTTCGTAGTGCTGGGCTGACCATGCTTCTCTAATGCAGACAGCGCTTTAGTGTCCTTGCTGATAAGGATGGGAGTTTCTATCTACATAGGTGGCAGAGTTTCCCTGAGTAGCTCTTGTGTTGCTCTATGGAAGCTGCAGCCGCTCCCCCTTTAGCCTAGCAGTTGCTCAGCTACAGCTCCTGGATGCTCTGCTCACTGCTGTGGCTTCAGGGTAGGGAAAATCCATGCACTTTCAGATGCACCCACTGCCATCGGAGGGAGGCACACGCTTCCTGAAGGGCCTTGGAGACCTTCTGCCTACTTCTTGGACTGGGAAACACTTGTTTTGTGCATTTTTTGCTCAGACCTGTTAGGAGAGCATCTCCCTACTGCATCCACTAGTGCAGTTGGTTTTGGCAGCTGGAGTTGTCATTTTTTTTCCAGCTTAGATGTATTTAACAATTGGCTGCAGCAATGGCTGTTTAATTCTCTTGGTAACATTTCCAGGGCAGCTATTTAAATTTTTTTTTTTTTTTTTTAAACCCTCATGCTTCTGGAAATCCTGTAATCAAATCCAAGCATTGTCAATCTAATTAGTTTTGAACTGCAGTATCTCCATACCTAGAGACCTAAATAAGCAGCTTAGTATTAAAACCTAAACTCTCTCCCAACATGTAATACTGTTCAGTATTCCTCAGCAGAAGTTGCTACTGAACAACAGCCCACTTTGATTGCTGTCCCCCTTTTAACCTCCCTCCGTTCTTCCTTGGCGTCTGCCCGCACTGTGACCATCAGAAACCGAAATGACCAGGTGAAGTCTGAGGGTGGCACGTAGCAGCTCCTAGTGCCACACAGGAGCCAAGCCAGACAAGGAGCTGCACTTGCGGACTGCATGGTGACATAATCGAGCCCCATGTGCTGTGACAAGGTGTCGTTGGTATTTACAGAGGGCAGGCTGCACCGCCTTGGAGCCAAGCTCCGCGCCCGCAGCAGCCTGGCCTGATGTGGTGCAGGAGAGGACAGCTGCTGAACAATGCCCCTTTGCCAAGGTGCCACACTACCGTCTCCTTCCTGGGGTGCTGTGAGGAGCTTGCAGAGAGGAGGTGAATTAGCTGCCTTGGTGCAACATCCCTCATGGTCACCAGCAGCATGTTGTCCCCCTGAGTTTTTTGCTGCCTGCAATAAAGGTGAGATGTCCAGTAGATTTATGTCAGAAATAACACTATGTCCCAAACTACAAAGAGTGTAGTTACAGCTGTAGAGGAGTGAGGCTTTTCAGCCCTTTTGTGTGGGTAGAAGATTTTGAAAAAAAAAAGAGGCAGGGATGACTAAAGAGCACTTTTTATTAGGATAAGATATGAGGCATGTGTTTGAAGCTCTGCTTATGTCCCACTGGCAGACCAGATTCAGAACAAGTGTGTTTGCCTTCTGCTGTGGTAGTGAAGCAGGAATAACCCATGCCACTTTCCTGAGACTTTGGAGTTTCTGCAGTACCCTGGCCAATTTTGTTCTTGTTTGACTTTTTGCAGTAGATATGATGGTGCAAATGCGTTGTCCGTTTTGTGCAAAGAGAGATTTGCCCAAGACATGGTTTGAGGTCTAATTTCCTTTGGAAGCTGGGGTTTGTTGCCATTTTTCAGAAGGTGGAGTAGGCTGTGCCTTCTGCTGTGATGGGTGGAAGCCAGCAATGAATGTAATGGTGCAAATCCAAGCAAACACCCGTTCACCAAAAAAGAACTGTGAGCATTCTCCTCCTAGGCCAGCCCTGTCTGCTCTTTACTGAGAGCAGCCGGAGTTCTACAAAGCTGCTGTTACACAGGACGAGTGTTTCTCTGCTTCCTGGCCTGTCCTTGCTCTTAGATTTCAATTGCCTTTTTTTTTTTTTTAATTATTTGTTTCAGTTCCTGTGCCAATCATACTGTGTTTTTTGGTGCAAAACAATCACAAGAGCCTTTCTGTGCTGCTGTGGGTTTTGCTCATGATGACCCTGTCTTTGCTGTGTGTTGGAGCCATGTCCCAGGAGGGCACAAGACATACAGGATGTGAGTAACAGCAGCAATCCTTTGCACCACCATGAGAAAAGGTTGCTATTTTCTTCACCTTTGCTGGGCTTCCCCTGTTTTTGTGGTTGTCTGGTTTCCCTGGGACTGGCAGCAGCACATTGATGGGGAGCTCTTTATCCACTGAGATCTTGCTCAGCTCCAACAGCCCAAGGCAGCCCATGTAGCTTCGAAGTGAGCTCCCAGCAAAGCAAGCCTGGCTCTGGCAGGAGCTGGAGGATTTGGGCATTTATGCTCTGTCAGGAGGTTTCTGCCCACAAGAGTGTGCCTGGGGGATTGCAGCTGAGCCCACTGGCCTTGGGGAAGCTAGGCAACCGGCTGACTCCAGCTCCGTAATTGGGGTAAGTAACCAGCTGCCTTTGATGTCTGAGCTGGACTGAGAGAACCTGACGGCAGACTTCAAAGTCTGTTGCGCCAGCTCCCATGATTATCTGTAGGCTTCTGGCGCATCCCCCAAGACTGCCAGATTATCCCAGCTAATGCTGTGCTCTTCTGTGCGTCCCCCCCACCCTGCCTGGTGCCAGCCCCTCGCTTTTGAAGCTGCAACCTCCATCCCTCACTGTCCTTCTACCTCATTGTCATCACTGTGGGTATGTGGCTGGGTATTTCTGGGCTGGGGACATGCCTCCTGAGATTTGTGAAGGAAAGGCAGAGGAGGCGTTTTTGGAGAGCTTGCCTATAGCCTGCACCCTTAGGCTATGTTCCTCCTCCCAGTTCAGTTGCAAGAGCAGCCTGAAATGCAGGGACCTCTTTGTGGTTGCCCCTTGCAAGGCACTGAGGTGTTTACAGCTAAGCAGGCACGTCATGGCTTTCCTGTCCAAAAAGCCTTGGGGACCAGGGCTCCCATCCATGCTGCTCCAGGGCAGGTCGTACAAGGAGGGGCTGGGAAGAGAGGGATGTGTTATTTTTGCCTCCTTCAGCCTCTCTGCTGGGACCTTGATGCCTCAAATTAGTCTCTATCTCCTTTGCCACCTGCACTTCAGTGCTAAGGGAGTCCCAGGGTGCTTGCCTATGTGAGTAGAGGTGTGGAGGGCAGGTCATTGCTGAAGGCTGGCTTGGGTGGGATTGAAGACATGGTAGAGCCGTGGAGTGAAACAGAGGCTCCAGAGCTCATGCTCCTTCCAGAGCAGTTTACTTTCACCTGGGATGTTGCATATCAATGCCAAAAGCTCATGAGGAAACCCTCCCTTTTAAAAGCTGTTTGTTTTGGGTTTTTTTTTTCTCCCTAAGCAAGCAACCTCGGCAGTGGCTGAAAACCCTTCCTGTGCAAAGCTGGATTTGCCCAAGATGTGGTTTGAAGGCTGGTTTCCTTTGGAAGGTTGCTGCTTTTCAGAAGGTGGGATAGGCTATGCCCTCTGCTGTGTAAGTGGGAGCCAGCAACAAATGTGGTGGCTGCAGGCAGAGGAATCAACAGCTGCCCTAAACCCAGGCACCCAAACTGAGTGGGGGAAATCATGGGGGCCATATAGCCAAACAGGGGATCTGGGCTGCACCCAGTTCTCCCTAAAAAACAACACTGACCATGGTGTCATCTCCATTATCCTCAACAGCTTCCTCTGTAGCATTTCTGCTCTGCTGTGGGTGTGATCCTACCTTATCCTCATCCTTCCCCAGGCTCCTTGCAGTGTGCAAGGGGAGTATCTGGTCAGCACTTGTCTGTCTGGGAAGTTTTCAAGTCACCGTGGATGTTGCTGATTGCTGCTGTGCTCTTTCAGGTAGTGTCTAACTTCACCATGGCTGCACTGGGCTTGGCAAAACTTTCTATGCTGCATTTTTAGTGGTGTTTTTCTGGAAAGCTTTGGCCCAAAGTGGCTGAGCAGTATCCCAAAAAGGGTGCCTACAAAGGTATCCAGGAAGTCATGAAGAAGGAGAATGGGTATGAAGGGATGCATTTAAAGATGGTTGTCACCTGTGTGAAAGCCAAAGCCAGTGCTGTGGGTGCCCTAACCTCCAGCCTTGTGCTCTGGAGTGGAAGATGATGGTACTTTGCTTGGGGTGTGCTGAGAGGTGGCCCTGCTGCTCAGGTGATGGAGGTAGCCAGGTTGTGCCAAGGGCTAGAGGTCAGTAACATTTAATCCCCATGGCCCTGGTGCAGCACTTCAGCTCACCAAGAGAGGTGCCTGGGCACAGGCACCACCTGGCTCAGAGGAGGCACTTTCTCTGCTCCTTGTAAGCACAGGACCTATTGTACTATTCAAGAAGCATATTTTTCCCTTCACTTTCATCTGGTGTAATCCCCAGGCAAATAGGCAACAGGATCTTTCTCCCTATGGATTTGTCTTCCCAGATGTGGTTTCTATTGACAATGCTGTTGTTATAAAGGTTTCTCTGATCCTCTTCCTTTAGCCTGCCTCTCTGTGGTTAGCGGCTCTGCCGTATGTCTGGTTGCACTGATTTTCCCATGAGGAAGAGAGTAAGTTTTAAACTGCACAGTCCTAGGAAGAGGGAGCTGTTGGGTTTGCCCACAGAGCAGCATCATTGCCAGTGATGGGGCTGGGCCAGGCAATCCTATTCTCCCCGGTTTCTCTATTGCAAATGTAAACAGCGACTCATGCGTCATTAGAGTTGCAAGCTTGGAGTTAAACTATCCCCATGTGTGTGTTTATCTGCACGCTGACTGTTGGAAGCTCACTGAGGTTGAACTCCCAAGTTTTGTTTCCATTTACTCTCACTGCTTTTCCTTCCTCTGGAGTGGTAAGTGGGTTAGCTTACTGTCAGCAGGATCATCCCTGGGGTGCTGCTGGCAGCTGTTTGCTCTTGGAAAGCAAACCTCTTCATCCCTTTCCTTCTGAGATGGGAGGGTTTCATCCTGCAGCAGCAAATGGAAGCCTACCACGCAATTATGGCTATGTGCGTGACTGTGTACCACTGCCATAGGATGCTGGCCCTTCTCACCAACAGATGTTCTGGGGTACTCTATCTCTTGCTAGCCTTGGCTGTATCTGCTCACCTCCCCTGAGAAGCCAATGTGTGGGTTTCAGTCCTGCATTGCACCCACTTAGCCCAAAACAGGTGATGCTCCTCTGCTTCATTTCATTGCAGTGAGGGTGTGTGGCAGGGGACAGATGTCACCCTGCAGGGACCCATTTGCCTGCTACAACAGCTCGTCCCTCTGGACTGGATTTGGCTTTCTGGAGAGCTATGTGGTGCTATGGGAGCTGTGTGCACAGGCTGATGAGGAGCTGGTTAATGGGGGTGCTAAGCCTTGCAGTGAGGAGCCTCTCCTACTATCTCCTGGCCCCGCAGGCTGTCATACAAATCAGTTTATTAAATGGGGAAAGGAGGGACCTCGTGTTTGTTTTGGTTCATTACATGAATCTCGTTCCCTCTAGGAGTCCCGTGGGATCAAGCAAAAGAACTTCGTTTTACGGTTGGTTTTTGCTTGTGATCCCTGAGCTAATTTAATCATTCAGTCAATGCTCTGGCAGCACGGCGGGAGCAGCATGGCTCAGAGGTGTAAATGTTTTGTGCTGCCATCCTTTCTGAGGAAAAAAAACCCCACAACCTAAAACCAAACAAAAAAATCCACAACAAAAAACAACCACCAAAACTCCCCAACTAAAACACACCCCACCCCTCAAAACCCAAACAGATCCTTTCAGAGAGTGTTTGGCTGCATGCCTGAGAGGCTGAGCTTCCATCAGCCGGGGATGTGCTCCTCTCAAGCTCCCACCATGTCCTTGGCAGCTGCCAGCAGAGCAGTAGTGTGCCCCAGGCTGCGTGGCGCTGACCAAGCGATGCTGTGTGGCAGCGGATGCAACCACAGCATTTGCCTCTGGGGCTCAGCAGCCTCCTGGCCTCAGCCCTCTCACAGTGCGGATCCCTGTGATCTCACTGCCCTCACGAGCAGTGCCAGTCTAGGATCCCCTGCATCTGTGTGACTGCCTGGAGGATGCACTTGCAGAAGAGTGATTTCTGGCTGCGGGGTGGTTGTTCAAGAGCTGTCTGGGCTGTTACAATGGAGGGTCTCCTGTCGGTATAGCCGATGGGCTGGTGGTGGTGCTGTGGGAGGGACATCCCATTTGAGATGCCCCACTGCACCCTAAGGCAGAGTTTAGGGAGCTGCTCTCGGCAAGCACCATGACACCCCGGCCAGTACCTGAGGCATAGTACTGCAGCTACAGAACATAAATAGCTGAGGGGAGCTTCAGCCTCAGAAATCTGCCCCCATCCCTCCCTGGGGTCTGGTCCCTCACTCCCTCTGTGAGCAGGGATCAAGCTGCTCCACGCAGCAAAGCAGAAGTTGCGAGGCAGAGGGTCAGCCTGTGAGCTGCTCTTGGACAGCAAAGCCATGGCCGGTAGCACCAGGTACCTGACGCACGCATGGTGGCAGGAGGGGCCTTGAGCATCACCCTTGCCCATGCAGTGTGAATCGGGGGTGCCGGCTGTCACCTCCCAGAGGCGTGTTACTTTGCACCCTGCTCCCCCACCTCTCCGCGCCGTTTCTAAGCAGAGGAAACCACTACTGTCAGGCAGCTTCCGCACAGCCGCTTTCAAAATAGTGCAGTGGCTGTCACCATCGCCTGCGAGAGCTTCCCACTGCCCCTCTGGAAGAGGATCCAAGCAGAGCTGTTTCCCATGGGGCTGGTACGGTGCCTGGCAGCTGCCTTCCTCTTTTTCCTCTTCCTCCTGGGTGAGTGCCTTGCCGCAGTGGTGGGGTCTTTCTTGGGGTAGGTGAGGGGAAGCTACAGTGCTCCCGCTGTGCAGATGGGACATTTGTGGGCAGGTGGCTCGACAGGGCACCTTGCTAGGGCTGTGACTCCAGGACAGCTCTGGTGTGGCCAGAACTGCTGTGACTCAGCGGACATGGGAAGAGGGGCAGCAGCATGTTGTCCTTTCGGCACTGTGGTTTCACTCCAAAGCAATAGCCTGGACCCTGGAAGTGTTTCACTGTGTAGGGACATGCATGCCTCTGTTGTGTGGCTGCTGGGGGTGCGGAGGGGGTTACCTTGCAGCCCCCTTCCCTTGGGAGGAGCGTTTCTTAGGCTGTGCCACTACCAGCTCTCTTCCCTGGCGCAGTCTTCACAGTTGTTTTCTGACTCTGCTCACATCTTGTGGACATTTTGCTCAGTGTGTGTGATGGGCACCAGAGTAGAGCAACTATCACCACTGTGGAAGGATGCATGGGTGGCCATCACCTCTCGAAACCCTCTGCAGGCAGAAATGGAGGGAGCCTTTGGTGCTTCCTGGTGCCCCCTGCCTTCAGAGGAGCTCTTGCTGGCTCCTTCTGCTTTCCTCCCTGGTTACTGTCCATGGAGCACCTCCGCAGCATCCAGCCTGCATGTTCCCTCCACTGTGCTATGTCCCTCGGTTTCTGCATTGCATCTCCTTCTTTGTCAGTGGTCAACTCTGGCGCCTGCTCCCTTTCAGATCCTGCACAACTTGGGGGGGCAGTGCTTGGCCCTCTTGATTTAACACACTGCAGGCTTCCCCTAGTGATCTCAGCCTGGTTGCTGCTCCCTCTGACCAACTGGCTGAGAGATGTACTCCAGCCGTGAACATGCTTGACAGCCCTCTGGCTGTGATGCTTTGGTCTCTGTTGAGCAGCCCCTAGTGTTCTAGGAGACAAGAAAGTTTGGAGGTTCTGTTGTTCTTACAATTGCAAGGGGTGTGAAGTCGCTTGGACTTCGTGCTTCAAAAAATGAGACTGCAGAGCAATTCTGTTCAGTGTTACATTGTGGGCCTGTGAACGCCCAGACCCACTGCCCTTCTGGGTGTGCAGCCCTCAGGTAGCGTATACCCCTGCAAACACTGTGTGCACTGACTGTTTGCTGGCAGGTGTGAGCACTGGCCAACGGCTGGTGACTGTTCAGAAGGGACCCCTCTATCGCGTGAGGGGGTCCCACGTCACGCTGTGGTGCAAGGTGAGCGGCTACCAGGGCCCATCGGAGCAGAACTTCCAGTGGTCCATCTACCTGCCCTCGGCCCCCGAGCGGGAGGTGCAGATCGTCAGCACCGCCGACCCCTCCTTCCCCTACGCCATCTACACCCAGCGCGTGCGCAGCCGGGGGATCTACGTGGAGCGGGTGCAGGGGGACGCCGTCCTGCTGCACATCACCGAGCTGCAGGACCGGGACGCTGGGGAGTACGAGTGCCACACGCCCAACACCGACGAGAGGTACTTTGGGAGTTACAGCGCCAAGATGAACCTCGTGGGTAAGCTCTCCTGCTAATGGCGTGGCTGGGGCAACAGGGTGTCTCCCAGGCAGAGTGCGGCACAAACCCATGAACCACCCCCACGCGCAACGTAGTCCGCATAAGCTGTCAGAAGAAACACCAGCGAGGGAGATTGCAGGTGGCACAGTGGTGTGAATTGCAGGAAATCACCGTAGAGAGACGCAGGAGATAGCAAAGCTTTCTCTAGTAATAAGGCCTTTATAAAGAAGAGACACAGGCAGCATAGCCAAGGAGAAGAAAGCTTGAAGCCATGGCTGTAAGCAAGAGGGCTATGGAACTGATTTACAGCGAGAGAGGTAGGGAGGCTGCTGCAGATGGTATGAGCTGCAGAGGAGAGAGCTGTGTACTAAAGGTGACAAAACAGCAGAGCTGGGAAGAGAGGAGCAATAATGAGCAGCACGTAAAGGAAACAGGAAAGGTGGTTGTCTTTGTGCTCATAACAAAGAGTGGTGCTGAATGTGTCCTGAATCCAGCACATGGATCAAATTGAGCTGTCTATAGGTGAACGTGGGGAAGTTGGTTTGGGTTGCTTTTATTTATTTATTTATTTTATCTGCATAACCAGGTTCTTCAAAAACTGGAGTATTTCCATGGCACCTCTCTGACTAGCTGATTTGACCTTTTTAGGCTTCAGCTTGCTTTCTGTATCTCACAATGGGATTGGATTTGAAGTTTCTAACTTGATTAACAGCAGTCAGATAGCTTCCATCAAACTCTTTGGCTCAAGGACTCCTAAAAGAGCTCCTCTGCAGCAGAGACACCCCTCTAGCAAATTTAAGCCCATAGACAGCAAGCTTGCTTTTCTTAGGAGGCATTGAGGAGTCTGCAGGTCTCTGGTTTGAAAACTGCTTTGGCATTATCCAAGCTCTCTAGCTAGTCAGGGTGTTGTGATTCTGGCCCTCTTGACACAGGAAACCCATTGTGGAAGTAGCAGAGGTGTGGATTTAAATCACAATAGCCCTCCTTTGGATTGTGCTTCTTGCCTTCAACTTGCATGCACCTTTGCTCCTTCCCTTCAGAGGTGCCAGCCCAACCACTCTCCCAGGTGAAAAACCATGGCCTGAGTGCAGGCGTTTATTTAGATGGTGGCTTTCCCATCTGTTTTCCATGAGCAGTTGCAAGGTAGGCACCTGAATACTTTTTCTTCTGGGTGTTTTTTGTGTGTTCTGTTTTGGTTTTGGTTTTTTTTCCCTGCCAGTTCTGTGATTTGTTTCAGGTGTCCAAGGTTTGTGGTTCTCCCTTTTAGTTTAAATAAGACTGAGTCATCATTGCTGCTGTAAAAGCCACCTCGGGGAGTGAAGCCCATTGAAAACCAACACCCAGTGAAAAAAACTTCCTGGGGTCAGGGTGAGGTTGCGGTAGTCAGAGTGTGCAGCTGGGTTGCTCTGCCAGGGAGCTGCACCCAGTGGAAACCAGCCTGTGAGATGGGGTGCTTACCGGAGAGCTGTTGGAGCTAGTGGGAGTACCTTTGTTAGCTGCTGGCATGGGGCAGCACAGGATGGGACTGTGGGTGAGCAGAGCAGCGTGTCTGATGTCTGGGCAGCAGGGAGCTCCTCTGCTGCTCTCCCTGGGGGCTGGAGGGCCAGTGGCCTCCTGGTCAGAACTTCAGTTTATCAGCTGCTTTGGCGGCCAGCCCAGGGCTTGCTGGCTTGGTGCGCTTTTGCTCTGTCCTACCCCTTGCCACAGGTACGAGGCATGTGAGATTTGGGACTCTGTAGACACCCATGAATAGTGCTTTGAGGACATTTGCTTTGGAGCTTATATGTGTCGGGCATGCTCAAGAAAATTGATCCAAAGTAACTTTTAGTGGATTAGTTAAATCACATTATGCCCTTTCATGGATGCTTGGGGCCCTAATTTGGTTTAGCTTAATTAATTTCTGAAAATTCACTTCAGACTTGATTTAGGGTTACTTGCATTTTGGATGTATGTATCTGCATAGGTGTTTCTGTGTTTTAACCAAACTCTGACAGAAACTGAATATTCCAGAGTCCCCCTTTTGATGATGACCTGTAGAGGACAAGCTCTTACAGAGGGCCTTCCCTCTCACTCCCGTTCACATGAACTGGTGCTGACTTCAGCCCCATCAGACCCTGAAGTCCTGCTGAGGAAATGGGCTTCTCTGTGCAGGGCTGGGCAGAATACACCCCCTTTTTTTTTTTCCCATCATTGTAGCTCTCAGCTACAGGTCGTGGGTTTTCAGGCTTGTTTTGTTGCTGCAAACAATATTCAAGAAGAGGTACAAGAGAGCTAAAAGAGAATTATTGTTCTCATTTTCTCAGAAGAGAACAAAACTTTTTTTTTTCTTTCATTCAGTTATGAATTTTTAATTGACTCATTAGATTGAGTGGCTCTTTTTTGGCAGCAGCAAACCCTGGAGGGAGTCAGATTTGTTAGCATCTCTATTCTTTCTGTTAGTGTGTGAAATGGATGGGTTTGGAGCAGTGTTGATTTCAGACTTTCTGCTCTGGGAGCCTTGAGGAGTTGTGCTCTGTGGTTTGAGGGATAAGCTGAAGAAAGATTTTTCTCCCTTTTTCACCTGGTAATACATCCCTGTGATGGGGAACTGGGAGTTTTGGGGGAGCTGAATAGTTTATGGGTGTAGCAGCATATGGGTCTCCACCAGGAGACCTCAGCTTGCAGCAGAACTGCTGGGATATGTCTTTTCTCCTGCCATCTGACCAGCATTGAAGGCTATGTATCCAGCACTCTGCAGCTGCTAAAAAATAGTCCTGTCAGCTTCAAAGATGTGCCAGTTGGACTTGAAAGTACACTTCTATTCACCTCACAAACAGCAAGCATGGTTGGTTGTCCCTCTTCCAATTTAGATGCCTCCACTTGAGGTTCCTTTTCATTCGAGATCTTGGCCAGGATCAAGTACCACTCTGAGGACCTGTGTCTCTGATCACCTAGAGTAAGAAGTGCTCCCCAGGCACTTTGTGGGGCTCTTATCTGAATTTGGGCATGCAGTGCAAGTGCTGATCTCACTGGTGCTGGGAATGAGGCCAGTAATGTGCTTCAAAGACCTTCTGCCATGGGGGAATGTGTATGAAGGCTTAATCTTTTTCATCAGTCTTCAATTTCCTTTAGTTGCTTCAAAAATAAGTCTTTCTGCATCTTGCTACCTCTCTTTCCATCTCCTGAGCTACATCATTGGGAAGAAGTTGTTTTACCTGGGCTGTGAGATGTGTTAAAGAGGAAGAATTTAGGATATCTCAGATGGAGTTGCAGGGGCTGAGAGAGCTGGAAGTTGGGTGGGAAGCAGGGGAAACGAGTGCAGCTGTTCAGGATGTTGTGGAACCATCGCCTTGTGATTGATTTATGACAAAGGATTAGCTCACATACATAGTCTGCAACTTCATTGTTTGTCTTCAGAGTTCAGTTCCCTGAGGCTGACATGAAATTGCAGAGGCTGGTTCATGGTCTTTTACTCATGATGGGGGGGGGAGATTTTTATAAGATCACATAAGTGGCCTTGCACTCATCTAATGACGCTAGGCATGTTGCCCATGGTAGATGTTGAGGCAATATGTGCCATCAGAGGACAGAGAGGGACAAACAAGTCTGCAGAGCAGCCCATCTTTGTTTAAACAAAATGCATCCTTTTCTAAGTTGACTAAAGACAGAGTCTAGATGTTAGACTTGGGCTAGGCAGCTGGTGTTGGGTGAAATAAATTCTTCCAGTAGCAGGTGAAGATTTGGCTGCTTTTGAAAATTTCCTCCACTGGCCTTCTAAGCAACTGATGGAAGTTTTGACTTTCTCATTGAAATGGGGGATCTGGGGATGATGCACACCTGACAGGCAATCGTGTCTGGGTCCTGGCCTGCATCTTGCAAGCTGTAAGAAGTATGTGGACTTCTCTTTCAGTTTTTCAGAAGCTATGGACAGCAAGGAATTTGCAGGTGAAGGAAAGCAGCATCCCAGTAATATAGTCACCCCTGGCAGGATAGCAGTATTTTCCAGATCGTTACTTGAATCATCACTTGTAACTCTTGAAATGTGGGCAGCAGAGGAGGTTTCTGTGCAGTAATTTAGGTGGTGAAGCTGCAGGGGTGCTGTGCAATCTGAGATGCTGGTTTATGCTTCTCGTCTTATGTTGATGGGTAAATAAACTTTGTGTTTTGCTGTGGGGTAGAAGTGATCACATGGCAGTTACTTCAGAGTGCGTGAGTCACTGCAAATTTGTACTCCACTATATCTCTGCAAGGAGTTGTTTGTGTGCCTTGTACTCTTACTGAGATAACGGCAAGGAGGCCCAGGTCTAACCTCTTCAGAAGCTTCAGACTTTTATCTCAGTGTTTTTTCATCTGTGCTCCCAAAAACATTGAGCTCTTTTTCAGAGTAAGTGGTTTGAGGGAAGAAATCAAGCTTTGAGGTTTTCCTTAAACAGGCAGTGACAGAGCAGGAGGAAAGGTTTCAAAGCACTTGAGAAGGTGGCAGCTCTTGTACTCTATATTTTGGGGGAAGCAGCTGCACAGCATCAATCCTGAAAAAGCAAAATAATGAAAGGGATTTGGATGAGGGGAGAGAGCAAAACCTCCAGGGTACCACAGAGTAGGAAGGAGCAATTTCAGTGCAGAGTTGAGAAACAAGCAGTATTTAGACACAGCTGTCTCAGTGGCAGGCAGGAGCTGCTGTGGAGCTAGTAGTGCATCCATGGATGGTTGCTGGAGTCTCCTTGCAGGCTTAGATGAAGGAAGGGCAGAGAAGATTTGCGTTAGCTAGGTGCTATTCAGTGGCTCCTCTGTTCACCTTCTCAGCCCAGCCACACTTTGCTCTCTGCTATTTCTCACTGATCTCGCCCTTCCTGGGTAGGCTAGCCCTGTTCCCCTGGGTCTTCTTGCCTGGCTGTGATGGCTCCCAGGGGCTGTGTGTGGGTTTTTTTTGGCTGGCAGCCCCATTGTGGTGAGATTGCAGCATTGTGCCTGGCCTGGGAGTGGTGGTGGGCAAGGGTGCTGGTGGGATGAAGAGCCAGCTGCACCTCTGCTCGAGGTCAGTGCTGGCTGTGGCTGTGCTTGATGAGCTCTCATCTCCAAATGCTGAGATGCCCGAGTTACTTGAACTTCTCTGCAGATCAGAACTCCACCTACGGGTACTTTAACCATGCCTTTAGAAGTGTGTCTTGTAGGGGTTCTCTGTGCCCTTGAACTGTGGCATATAACTGTGTGGCCAGGTGCAAGACCATGGCTGGAATGGGAAGGATAGCTGTAGGGTGTATCTGAGAGGCTTTGATGGCATGGAAGGTGGAAGAAAGATTTAGGGAATCCAGACAGCACTGGAAGGTAAGTAGCTGCATGTGTCTCAGACAAGCATTCAAGAGAAGAAGGCAGGTCTCTTTTGATCAATTTACAATCAAAATTCTCTGGAATCTCTCTGTGGAGAGCTAAAGGGCATGTAGCAGGCAAAAAAAACCCAACCAGCCAAACAACTTTTATTAGCCTATACCAGCTGCTGCTGCTGCTTTTTGTCAGCAGCTTCCCCTCTTCAAGTGCTGCCATACGTGATCTGTCTGTGCACAGAACAGAGGAAGAAAGTCATGTTGAAGGTTTGCTGTGTTAGGAGAGCACTGTCTGCTCCTGGGAACCTGGGGAGACTCAGGGCGAGAGCAGTCATTTCTGCTCACGTGGGCTGTGTGGACCTTGGTGGCTGAACTTATTCCATCTGTCAACTGTGCTGAAGGTGGCTTTGCTTGAGGGAGATGTCAAAGAGAGAGATGGCGGTCTTGCAGACAAGGATCTACCAGGTTTGATAGAAGTCTTCGGGGACTTTTTTTCTATGTTGCCTACTTCTGAGATACAGGGAGAAGTGTTTGTCACTGTACATGAGCAATTAGCTTGTGTCCCAGGCTTTTTGCAGATGAGCAGCAGCAGGCAAAAACTGAAATGAAGAGTTCAGACTCTTCAGAGGTTGCACAGGCTCCATCTCTGGAGGGTTTCAGGACCCGACACAGTAAAGCTCTGAGCAGCCTGGTCCAATCTTATAGCTGGCCCCACTTGACCCTGCAGTTGTGCTCCAGACCCCCCTGAAGTCCCTTCCACCCTGAATTGTCATATACAGAATATAATCCTGTGAAGAACCACTTGGCTGCTGTGCAGTAGGAACCACTGGTAGACACCAGTTTGGAGGGAGGGTGTTTAAGGGAAGGTGTGAAATAGTATACAGGGATGATGTCAGTGCTAAATAATGCATAACATTGGTGATGTCAAACAGATGAGAGCAGCAAGGACTTATTATACATCCCCAAATTCTTTTTTTCTGGCACGTTTTTTTAATTTCTTACTTCTTTAGAGAGGTTGCAGGAGTTTGTCTCTCTTACTTTATTATGATGTACAAAGGTAGAATCTGGAGATCCTAGGCTCAGATGTCCTCTCTGAGGCCATCTTGGTGGCTTTGCTGCCTCCATGAACCATGTGTATGCCTTGTTTGGCCAAGCTGTCAGTTAACCAAAGTGAGTTCTAGGATTGGTGTTGTTGAAATTCCTGCTTTGTGAGTTACGTTCATCTGCCTGTTTGGGCTGTGCTTGTTCCAGTAATTAGGTCCCCAGAGGAGTAAAATGTCCTTCACTTTAAAATTACCCTTTAGCTGACATTAAAAAAGAAGAAAAAAATTCTTTTTAATCAAATACCTTCTCCTAGGTGGTCCTTTGTGGCTAGACACAGGGTGTTTTGTTCTTACTGTCCTCCTTTACATGCCTAAATCTCTCTGTAGTAGCCTTGAAAAAAAAAATTGACCTAGTCTGCTCTGCTTTTTTCTTTCTGTTCCTGTTATGGATGGAAATGGAGTGTTCGTCTCTTAACAGGGGAGGAATGAGGAGGGGTATACATATTTATCTCTGGCACTTCTGTGAGCACAGCCTGGGGAACTGCACCAGCAAACCAGAGTACAGCAGTGGAGCGCTGCGGGCATCAGGTCCTATCCTGCTGACGACTTGTTGTGTGTCCCTGGGTACAGTGCTCTCCATCTCCCCTGCCATTTTCCAGCTGGTAAAATTAGAGATAATAGCATACAAGCCTTTCACAGAGTCTAAGCTAAATAATTGTGAAGTGCTTTGAGCTCCTCAGATAGTGGGACTTAGAAACAAAGGCTTATATTTCAGCTTTGCCTGGTAATGATACAGAATACGATTCATCTCCAGTCCTGCTTAGTCATTTCTGATATCTTGAAAGTGTAGCTGCTTAAGCTCACCCAGTTTTGCCCTTGCAGAAGCTGTGAGGCTAACAGGCACTGCCAGGCGGGGGGGGCTGGTGATCTCTGGTGCTGTGGGCAGGTGCCTGGGAGCCTGGTGCAGGCAGCCCTGTGGCCGGTGGCTCTGGACCTGGCAGGAGAGGCTGGTTCCCTATAGCCCACTGAGGCATGGGTGCCTGTGAAGCCAGTCCAAAGGCTCCATCATCCTTCCAGAGTTAAAACTTGCTGGTAAGACGAAGGCACTTAAGGCCTGTTTAAATTTTCAAGTTGTTTTTTTTTTTGTTTAAGCTTTTTTTAATTTAAAATCTTGGCTTTATTTGTGTACAGTCTGGCAATAAATTGCATGGACTAATTCTACCTTGTGCTTTGTAAAACACTTTTTTTTTTTTTGTAGATACCATTCAGGTTATAACTGAAAGCTTATAACAGAATCTATTGTATGTAGACAAGGCTCGTTCGTTATTTTGTGTATCTTTATCTCATCCCCCTTGTATTTTCCTGCTAAACACTTCCAATTACTTCTGTTTTGTTGCAGCGTGCCATCTCCTATTCTTTCCTGTTGGAATTGCTTGCCTAGTTTTTACTTTCTCATTGTTGTATTACGTGACATCACTTCTCCATCTCTATCTGCACAGGAGAAATGGAACAAATTTTAGGCAGACCGTGCTTGAAAAAAATGGGTAATCCTTTGTATCCCATCTTTCCCGCTTTTCTGTTTTGTTTGGGGTTTTTTTTTCTCCTCTCTCACCTTCCTGCCCTGTCCCTCAGAACCACAGGCAATCTGGTGGCGTGACATGCTTTGCAGGGAGGACTCTCAGTTGCAGAACTGATTCTTCCCCCCCACCCCCCTGCCCCATCCACCTACCCGTTTCTCAAAAACCTGGTGTTAGACACATTTGGGGCACATCACTCTATTCCATATGTTGGTTTTTTTTTTCTTGCATTGTCCCTTTTGAGGTAGAGGTACTTACTTAAATTTAGCTAGCGTGTGGAGAAGATCTACAGTAAGAATACACGTCCTTTTTTTACGTGTGTCTGTACCCTAGTACCTATGAATGTATTCTAAAATGCATTTCTAAAAATGTAAATGAATACAGCCTCAGGCTGTTGCACAGCCCCCTGCTCGCAAATCTAGGCTGGTCTTTAAAATGAGCCCTCACACTTCCGGACTTTCTATGGCTCTTACTTGTCATGAAGGGAGGTGCAGAAGCCCAAATGCTGACTTGCCTTCAGACTGTAAAGAGGTGCAGTGTTTTGCTTGGATAGGTTTCTGTACAGCACTGAGCCTGAATAGTAAAATCAGACCAGTCAGTTAAAATGACCTTTGAAAGCTGAAGCAGTGTTTTCTGCAAAAGCTGCTTTTCTGAAGGCTCGGCGTCTTGCCCTCTAGTCTGCTCTCTCGCTGTGTGCAGCCCTGTGGGGCTCCATGTGGATGTCTCTCAGGTTGATGGGACAGTGACACTTGCTCTTCCACTAAGCCCTTGGCCTCTTTGGTGTCAGTGAGGCAGGAGGCTGCAAGCCTTGAGGTTCTCTCTTGTCCTGGAAGGAGTTACTGCAAAAGCAGCGCTCTGCTCAGCCCACCCACCCCGTGCTTGTCCTGCCAGCGCTTCGCTCATACACTTTGCCACTTCCTGGTGAAATGAGGTATTTGGTAGTCCCTAAATGTCCTCTTTATTTATAGACTGCCTCTCAGTCTGTCCCTCTGAGCAGAGTGATCTGTGGTGTAGGTTGTTTGTGTGTATCGCCATAATGTCTGGGTGTTAAGTGCTGATGGGAGGTAAAAGATGCAGAGGTTTTTAACCAGGATAGAAAAATCTTTAGCTGGAGATTCTGGTGCATTTGAAGGCCAGTTCTACCACTGGTGGATTACTCAGGGCCCTGCATTCAAATGTTGGGCTCTCCATCCTTTCCAAGAAAGTGAATCATCATGCAGGGAAGCTCTTTCAGGTCGGACTCTGCTTGTTAATCACGGAAAGCAAAAGGTCGTCTGATGTTAGAAATAGTTTGGTGCCACCTCACATCCTGAATTTAACATTTCTTCCCAGTGTGCTCGAGGCAGCCCCAAATCTCTTTTCTTTTTTCCCAAACTGATTACTTTTTCAATACATGCACAACTGAGAGAAGCTCTGTAAGATAAAAGAAATTAAAGAGCACAAAAGGAGAGCTAGAAGGAGCTGGGCTGGGTAGGTGAGCAAGTGGTGGAGCCAGTAGGGATGGATAGAGCCTGGTACCTGCCTCCTACTTCCTGCATGCTTGGCAGCTTTCCAGGAGCTGCCTCAGGCCCTATTGACCACCTTGCTGGAAAGCAGCTGAGGGGCACCCATCTCCTCTGCCTGTGCCTCCACTCTTGTGATGGGTACCAGCGGGGCTGAGCAGCCAGCACAGCCTGGCAGCTGACTCCCTGGCATGGGGACCTGCTCCCAAACTCGCTGACAGAGCCTGTTGGCATTTCTGGCAGCTTTGCTAGAGTACCGGGTGGCAGGGGAGAGTGTGCAGGTTTCTCGCCTTCTTTGCTTCCAAAACAGTCTCTCAGCATTAAATGGGGAAAACGATAACTGTGAGCGCAGCTGGTAACATATGGCACCCGTCCCCTGCCTTAGCAATTGCTCAGTGAACTCTGAAAGTGGAATACAGTCCCCGTGGCTCCAGCCAGCTGCAGCGCTGAGAAATCCCACAATGGAGCAGCCCCTTATTCTATTACCAGCAAAAATTTTGTGTTCCATGTTGCCTGTTTTTCTTGCTGCCTCCCTGGGGAAGTTTTTGCTATGCTTACTTCTTCCTCCCACTCTGCTTCCCCCCCACCCCTTAATTTGTTTCCCCTGGAGGATTGCTTTATTTGTTCTTTAATTCCAACCCCTTAGACTTAGTTGCTCTGTGTTTCTGTCAGTCTGCTGCCCTGAGAGTCAGGGGCAGCTCTTTCTGCCATTGATGCTGATACTTGTCATGGGTCATCTTGGAGAACAAGGAGGTCTGGTGGCAAATGATCCATTCCCCCTGTAGCAAAGGGGAAGCCTGGTGCCCATTGCTCTGCCAGTCTGCTTCTGTGCTGCGTGCTCGCTGCAGTGTGAAAGCACATCTTTTTGTTGAAGAACTGCAAAGAAAACAAAATAAAATCAAGCTGGGGGGCAACGCTCAGGCAAACGACAGAGGAGCAACAAACCCAAAAGCCTCTAGCAACATAACCAGTGGTGCATCAGATCCTTTTTGTCCTATCAGATAAGAGAGCATGAAAGTTGAAAGCCTGCTGCTTCTGTCCCACCCCTGGGAGGGCTCAGAAGCATAAGTGAGTCCCCTCTGATTTGGGCTCCTTATCTGCTAATTTAGAGATGTTGCTATTGAGCATCCTGGTAGGGGAAGAGTGGGGGGAGAGGCAGATTTCTTCTGATTGAAACATCAGAGAGTCTCTGCCCTGTGTCTGCTGCCTGCTGTGGTGGTGGGAAAGGAAGAACAACGCTTTGGTGCTCCAGGGATTGGGTTTGGGTCCTGAGGCAGCCTATCCTCCCTCCTCCTTCAGCCCAAATCCCTGGCAGGACTGGCTTTTCAGCCTCACTCCAACTCCTGCCAGGCAGCACAGAATTTTGCATTATTTGCTGAGAAGGAAGCCTGACCTGTACAGGGACAGAGCTGCCCCTCAGTAGGGAAAAGCTGGGAAGAGAAATTTTCTATCTTGATTCTGTGGCTGCCCTGTCAGTTTAGCCTGATAACAGTTTTACAATCTTTATCTGATATAGGTTTAAGAGGATTTCCCTGGGTGCAGTGGGATTATTATAAGTCAGAAAGCAGTCTCCAGCAGATATTCCTTTGGCAAGTATTTATTTTAAGTGGGTTTAACGGTATTTAATTATTTAAAATGGGGGTGGGGGGCGGTGTTGGTGGTGTTGTTTTGTTTTGGTTTGTTGTGGGTTTTTTTCATGGGTTATAAGTACATCGTGTACGTTATCAGAGAAGTAGAGCCTGGATAAAATGAAGACATATTACTGCTTTCCAGGCTGGTAGTGGTGGAAGGAAAGCAGCAGCTGGAGGTGGGGAGGAAAGAAGATAAAATAGTAATGTTGAGGGAAACGTAACATTATTCCACGCGGCACTGATTAGTAATACTGCCAAACAGCTGTTTGTAAATCGGAGATGTAATGGGAGGGAGAGCTGCAAAGAATGTTCGGAGTGCTGCAGGCAGCTCTGGCTAATTGTTTGGAGAGGGGGTTCCTTCTACCAACCGTGTTGTGTCTGGCCCCTGGAGGGACCAGAGGCTGTGCTGTGGCAGCCCCATGGACACTCCTCAGTCCTGGTGGGATGATGCTCAGTCAGGTTTACGCTAGCATGTTCCCCCCTATTTAAGGTTTTCACGCCACCTTCAGAAAAGAAGAGCAGTGGCGACCTTAGGCGTTGGGAAAGCTGTGCCTATAGAAGAAAAGTCTCTTTTCAAGCCATGTGTGGGCTGTTTCTTTATCCTCTCTCTCCTTCCAGCAGGCTTTATTGACAGCGGGAGGCTCTGGGGATGGATGTGTGCGCACACATCCAGAAGTCCTGCTGGCTTAGCAAGAGCCTCCTTCTGGCTGCCTGCACCCAGACAGCATCCGTAGTCCTTGGAGTATTTCAGAGGATGCTAATGGGATGGGATTAGCTGCCCCACTTGCCCTTGCCATCAACAAGAGATGTTTCTAGAGAGCCTACAAAGAAGAGCAAAGCGAGAGCTAACAGGGAACCTGAACAAAGGCACTTTTGAATGCAGAGATAAGTGTGATTTTACCCTCTGGCCCTACAGAGGCAAGAGGTGGGGCTGCTCAGCTCCCCGTATAAAATCTGAATGAGCCTCTGCCTTAAGGGATGTCATTGACTGAGTTAGTACTAATGGGTTAGATGCCCTTCAGTGTCCCTGCTCTGTCCTTCTCCTGTTCCCTGATGCTGTGTTTCAATGTACTGCGCCCTTTAGGGCTTTATTCCTTACTGCGTACTAGTTAAAGTGATAACTTGGGGCTCTGCAAAGAAATGTAGCCAGGGATGCCTGCCTTGGGGAATTGTGTCACAGTGGGCAGGGTTTTCCGGACAGGGATGCTTTTGTCCTAGGCATGATGTGCTCTGAGCACTTAACTTTCTCATACCCTGTCATTCTTCCTTTTTAGATGCTTACTCAAGAGAGCGAGATCTTTATAAAGCTATTCCTTAATGAAAGCATTTCATGACGGTAACTTGTAGTGCCAAGCTAACTGAGGGTGAGAAGATTTAAGGATACCAGTGTGGGGTTTTTTATGGTACTGTGCTGCTGCATGAAAATGAAGAGATCCCAAAGCAGTAGATTGCTTATCAGAGGGTTAATGTGCAGCTTTTGAGCCCGGTCTGCTGAAGGATTGCATCAGCATGCTACAGAAGACCGCAGGCACTCTGACAGTCTGTTGTCGCCTTTTGAGCTCTGTCAGGTGTACTGATGCCACCTGTCCACGGGTGGGACTCTTTGCAAAACTGCGGGTGGTGGTCGTGCACCATGGATGGTCCACCTGCCACTGTGGCTGGGAAGTGGGAGCGCTGGTGCAGCAGCATTAAGCTACAGGGAAGGGAAAGCTGGTGGAGAGGTGAAGTTGCCAGAGGCGTGACCCTTCATTTGGAGAGACTCCGTGCTTTGGAGCTGCCTGGCTGTGGGTGCTGGCCAGAAGGGCCACTCTGAGAGGGACAGCTGCTCTGGGACAGTGTGGAGGTCCACTGTGGCCACAGGGATGCTTCCAGCCTCTTCCTTTCTGCATCAATAACCTGGGCCAATGCGTTACTAGCGAGGGATGCCGATTAGGCCAAACCTGTGTGGTGATACTGCAAAGCTTATCTAACAAGTAAAGTTAGGAACGCTGCCCGTCATCCAAAAAGCCCCACTCAAGCTGTGCAGCAGCTGAAGCCATGTGAGTGTGTGAGCGTATCTGCAGGACACAGTGGATGGTGCAGGTGGTCTTGGAGGGTGAGCATCCCTTTGCATCAGGGGCTCCTGGCTCTAAGCTAGGTTCTGGAGTGCAGGGTAAGCTGAGCCAAAGATGGATCCCTTTGGCTTCAGAGTGGTTGGGGGGGATCAAGAGGCTCCTGCCCTTGCTGGTGAAAGGGAAGGTTGTGGTCATCCCAGTGCTGGACTGGGCAATGTGAAGGGAAGCAAATGGAGGCATGCAAAGCAGAGAGTGAGCAGCCTGAGGGAGACTGGAGATGAGTGAGTTAAAAAACAAGCAAAACGTGGAGGAAAAAAAAAAGGAAAGAGCTGAAAAGGGAAGGAAAGCAGGAACAGCAGCACTGGGAAGGCCAGACGAGGAGGGAATGTGGAAGTGGCAGGTGGGAAAACCTTGGCCAGGAGTTTTTGTGTCATGAAGAGCAGCAGGGTGTGTAGGAGGGTGGCAACCTGGAGGTGCTGGAGCAGGGAGAGCTGCACGAGGATGGCTGGTGAGAGACTGTGGCTGGGGGTAGAAGGAGCACTCTTGCTTCCTCCTGCAATGGGAGGAGGCCCCAGAGCTGCTGGAGACATAGGTCCTGGCCTCTCTAGCTGGCCTCCTGTGGAGATTTTGGCGGGGGGGCTCTTCTCTCACCCTTTCCATGTGTCCTTCAAGTGCCTGAGATGCTGTTTCAGGCTCTTGATTCCAGAGCAGGCAATGTGGATTTCAGTGCTGTCTTCCATCAGGGCCATCGGGATGCAGTAATTACCTTTGCACTGTCATCTTCTACTCTTTCTTCCTCTCCCTTTCTGACTGGGAAGTCAGAGGCAGTGATGGCACTTTGAGGAGCTCCTTTTGAAGTGACTTTGAGTCAGAGTGGCTGGTGAGCAGTAGGGATGCCAGCGCCCAGTACTCTCAGATCATTTCGACTCCCCTGTGTCTGTGGCTAGAGCAGCATGTGCTGTGTGCCCAACCTCAGAGACACCAGGCTCCTCAGATCTTTCAAGAGGCACCTCCTGAGGGTCTGATGTGTATGGAGGGAAGAGGAGAGGAGGAAAGAGGACACCAGAGGTGTGCTGAGCTGGGTGGTAGTGCAGTGGCTTTTCATTGTGTCAGCAAGCTTATCCAGAGCCTGTTGCTGTAGATACACACAGCACCAGCTCAGGGTGCTTCATAGGTGCTGAGCTTGCCCCATGACAGCAGTGGGATGAGTTTCTTCAGGCAGCCCTGTCACAGACCATTGGTACGGGAAGATGTACTTGTCATCTCCTGTGATATGTTCAGGACACAGGATGCTCTGGTAGGGCTACATCAAGTTGGACAACTGTGGACAGTTTGCACTAATAAGAGGTTTTAGATGATGTGTGTGCCTCAGGAGCCACCTCGGAATGCTCTGCTCCTTGGGCACCTCCCTGAAAGGCTAGAAGGTGCTTTCCTTTGCTGCTAAAGTGTAATGGGTTTGAGTTAAGCACCACAGTCCCAATCCCATTACTGGTCCACTGAGCTGATGCCCAAAGGGCCACCTACCCTGTTCCTTATTATGTGCTGGTTGAAGTTGTCGAGAGCAAAATGCAGATCCTCCTGTTGACTGCCAGGATGCAGCACTGCTGTTGATCATTCAGGGACACTGTCTGGAGCAGCAGGACAGCCAGCCTGTCAGTGGAACCCCTGTATGCCAGCCAGGGCAGAGCCTGATTAAGCTTATGAAACCTGACAAGATCACAGCCCAAGGTGGTATTGCTGGAGGCTGCTTGACTGGGAACTGTGTTCCTGCTGCAGCAGCACAAGCATTAGGGATGTGTCACTTGAAGCCCTGTCACAACACACATCTAGCTATTGAGTAGGGAACACGTGAAAGTCTCTTGCAGTTGTTAGCCTGCCAGCAGGACATGCCATGCTGCCTTCCAAAAGAGGCAGTGGTTGTATCTGCCTGCAGATGAGGAGCAGTGTCTTGTTCTGTGCTGGGTAATGCCCCATCTCAGCTTTGAACAGGTGGTCCCCTGAACAAACAAACCCTGGCCAGGACACGGCTCCACTACCTCTGCAGGTACAGCAACTCCTCCAGCTTTGGCTGGTGTGTGTGTATGTGTGTGTGTGTGTGCGCGTGCCAAAATAGTAAGGCTCTGTGGCCTGTAAAAGACATCCCCACAGCCCCACTGCTCCATCAGTAGCCTGCATCGGTTTGACCCCAAGTGAGGAGATGTTGCCTGTTTGCCAGATCATGGCAGTCGGTGCCTGAGGGCACTGTGTGCTGCCTGCTTAGGTCATGCAGCTGGCAGAACAGAGGCTGGTGCACAGGGGCACTTACCATCAGCCAAAATAAACTCTAAAGCAATGCATCCCATAGTGCCACATAGGTAGGAGTTTACCTAGCTCACCACCTCTGCTGTAATAGCTGTTGCAGGGATCTTTGTGCTGCTTGTTATGGATCTGCATAACATCAGAGGCTTATATTTCCTACGAATCAGGATCTCTCATGCAGGCGCTGCCCTCATTCCTGATGGTCAGATTTGTGTTCATCTGGGAGAAACAGCAGCAGCTTCTTAAACAGACCATCTCTTATGCTTTTGTTTCCTTCAGTCCCACAGGGTTAATCTCCTTCTTGGCACCTGATTATTTGCTGCTGCAGGGAATTCACATGGGTTTGCTGTTTGAAATTCTCATTTTGCTGGCTTTAATCCCCGTCTGGGAGCTGTGGTCAGGTCCTAGGGACTGGGGGTGGGTTAATACCTGAGCCACCACCGGATCCCCCTCCTGAGCAATTCTGTCACCTCTGCCTCTCCCCACACCTGGTGGCTCTCGGGTATCTCTGAGGGAGGTGTTGTAGTGAATGGACCAGTTCCCAAACAGTTACTAAGTGTTCTGTGTTCCCTTTGAGGCTGGTGAGCACTGATATCGCTGGCTTAGTAGCAGGCCAGCTAGAGATAGGGATGGGGGCTCTCAGGGCTGCGTGGTCAGGTGAGGGACAGAGCTTCCCTTCTGCTCCTTCCATGAGCTTCTCTCCTCCACCTCTGAAATACACCAGGTGTTGACGTGGCTGGCACAAACATCACTATACTCCTTCAAGCCACCAGCTTCTCTCCCCCTCCTGCAGCTCTGTCCAGCTCTTTGCCTGGTGCTTCTGCAGGAAACGATCCCCAAAACTTTTCAGGCTGGTTCTCCATGTTGCAGCTGTGTCCTGCCAAGACCCCTGGAGATGCCTGCAATTGCCTTTTCAGTGTTTCTCTGCCACTCCATTGCATTGCTGCTTGCACAGGGCTGTCGCACTGTCCCCCTCTCCTCATCCAGCACTCTTGCTGCTGTGGGGCAAGACCATTCCCGGTGGAGCTCAGTGCGCTGTCTGTTCCCTCCATGCGTTACCCCTTCTCTCCCAGCCCTGTGGCAAGCAGGTCTGGTCTCCCTAGCTCCTTCCTTTCCCCGTGGAAGTTATCCATTGTTTTTTAGGATGCTCGGCTTGTTCTCTTTTTCATTTTCCCTCCTTCAGGTGCTGTTGTCAGTGTGTAATTAGCTGGCATTGCACTGAGGCATCGATCCCCGGAGTGCTCCCTCGCTGACATTAGCAGCAGACGGTGACTAAAACAAAGAGACAGCTCAACGCGCGCCACACACTCGCTTTGTACGTCTCTTACTCCTCGCTGCTGTTGGGAGCTCAAAAAGGATCGCAGATGTGGAATAAATGGGAGCGCTTTGAACGAGTGGCACTGTAATCCCTCCCTGCCCCCGCCCCTCTACCCCCCTTTTTGCAGACATTAGTTTGATTAAAATTGCATGAGCCCACACACGGGTGCATTTTATTTTATTTATTTATTTCCTCCTGGCGAGAGGCTGGTTTGAGGTCTGCCCTGGGGGAAGGCAGCCAGGGGGATGCTGGGGAATGCGGGGTGTTTTGAAAAACTTTCCCCCTGAGGAGCTTACAAGCAACAGCTGTGGGGCTGGTTGTACTGGTGAGACCTGCTTTTCCTGTGGGATGCTGAATGCGAGCACCGTCTTCTCTGTGGACCCTGACAGTGCTTGCTGGTGGTGTATGGGTGTGCACCAGGCAGGTGAGGGCCCCTTCCAGCACTGGCACAGGGCAGCAACATCTGGAAAGGTGTGGCTGGTAGGCTTGCTCCAGCGAATATGCACCAAGGCTTTCCAGGTTCCTGAGGGCACCTCGGCAGTTGAGGGTGGGTGTAAACAGACAGTTTAAAACCTAGGTGACTGTATGGGAATTAAATCAAAGTACTGATAAAACAAAAGCAGATACATTCTCTTTTCTTTTTCAGCCAGGTTTGCGCACCTAGGTTGATAAGAAGTAAAATCTTCACTACCGATTGCAGCAGGCTTCTGTCTCCTCTGGAAACAGGGAGACAGCACAGAGACCTAGGAGATTACTTTGTACTTCAGTGCTATTCTGCTCTGCAAACACAGTATTTTTGGTAGCGCTATGTCAAAACTGTCATACTCTTTGGTGGGTATATATAGAATGGACTGTCTTACTGCCTCACCCAGGGGCTTGTATGATTCAAGTTTTGCATGTTTTCCCCTGTTTTGAAAAAGGAAGGTGCTATTTTCTTCCCTTCAGCAAGGCTTGCGCGCAATGAAATGATTCTAAATGTTTGCAAAGTGCAGCGTGACTCTTCAGTGAGGTCTCTGTTACACGCCAAGTGTGGTTTCTTGTCTACATCTGCATCTTTGCAGTGCCCTCCTTGTGCCTCTGCATTGTGGTTCAGTAGGAGCAGCGAAAGGGGCTGGCGGCTTCTGCACGTACATCCTTATCCCAGGGCACTCTTGAGTTCTGCATGTTTAATCTTTCTTCTTGGATGTCAGTGTGCGACACAGGGCTCTGGGGAGTTGGGCAAGGGGGAGCGGGCATCTCGGGAGCCAGCTGGCTGCTGTCCATTGAACTCCTCCAGCTCAGCTGCTCTTCAGGCTGTCAGGTGCCTCCTGCAAGCCCAGGTGCTTTTTGAAAGGTAGAAGTGTGGTGGGAACTGTACCTTGCCAGCAGGATGCTTTCTTCTCCCTGCCTTCAGGGGTGAAACGATTGTTCCTGCTGTTTGGAGGGTAACAAGGCCTCATGTGGTAGAAGTGCATGGGTACAATGGATTCAAAGCCCTCTAAGGCAGGAAGAGCCCCCTGCAAGCCCTTCTCACCAGTTGGTGTGCAATGTGACCATCTTCTGGTGTCCTCTGGCACTGAGGGCAGCTGTTAGTGACACATCCATATCTACCCCACTTTATGAGGAGTGGCCTCTCTGCTCAGGGCTGGGACAAAGACAAGCCCCATAAGAGGCTGTGCCCAGGTCTTGCTGCACAATGCAGTTCCCTGGGTTTGGTGGGAGCGTGGCTGCTTGTGCCATAGACTAGAAATTTTAGGCAAGCCAGAAGAGGTTAGCATAACAAAGCAGCAGGTGAGAGGAAAGCATTGAATTTCAATAAACCAGCAACTGGGGAATGAAATCTCCTTTCTTATAATTCAGGCTCCCAGCTCAGGCATCCCTCTCCCTTACCTTGGAGCAAATCTGCTGTAATGCATAGGAAACAGCTCAGCAGCTGCAGTCCTGGTTGCCATTGAGGCAAAGGCTGAGGTTTATTAAAGACCTGCAGAGCTCTGTTAAAAGGAGAAAAAAAACCAAAACAACTTGATCTTCTTGGACTTAATCATTACAAGTCAAATATTTGAATAGGAATGGGCAAGTGTTTTGCTGAAATTAGATGATCCCTTTCATACTTATGCTTGGTTACATTTGCTCCCCATGTATTTGGATGCTTGGCTGGGGGTGAGAGGGAGGTGAGGGGTGAAAAGGAGTATGGAGGGGGGAAGTGGGAGCAGGGAAAGATTAGAATGGAGAAGAAAGCAATGAAAGCTACTGAAGGTTAAAATAATAACAACAATTAGGCTGGAGGGGACCGACAAGAACCAGAAAAATAAAGCAGGGCCTTTGAAGAAAGAGGAGGTAGACAATGAAGCCTCTAATACTGAAATTTAAATAGCTGAGTCTGAAGATAAATGATGAGCCCGCAAAGAAACAATGGAAATAATAATAAAAAAAAAAGTGGAAGACAGAAAGGAGGGAAACATTTAAAAGGAAAATGAGAGGTTTTTGCAGATTTATGCAGTTGAGCATGTCAGCAGAGATGCTCCATAATCTCCTCTAATAACGTGATGGGTACTGGCGGCTTTGTAAAAACAAACAAAGCCCAAACCTCGCAATTAATTTTTCAGGGAGGTAAAGTTTCCTGAGCGTGTAAAGCTGATGGTGTCCTCCTTTCGCGTGTCTCTTTGCCTGCACGTTATGGTCCAACCTTTCCTTCCCAGGGGTCTATACACCAGGAGCTGCTGCTGCCGATGCTAAGTGCAGCCTCTCCTGGGGCACCGCTGGCTTTCTGTCAGTATGCTGGGAGACCAGAGGGGTGGCAGCTCACTGCTTGCCTGGGGTTGCATGGCCAATGGGGTGCTCCCCACCAGGCAGTGAAGGAGATTCTCCACCCAAAAGTGTTGGGCTGTTGGGGCCTGTTTGTCATGGTTTGGTCTGTTTTGCTGTGTCCTGATGGAAGTGGTTGGGGATTTTGGGGAAGACAGGACATGGTACCCTGCTCACTAAGGAGGAACCAACCTCCCATTTGTCTACTCAGAGGTGGTCATCTTGTAAGATGGTCATCTCTTTTGTCACTAGTTAGGTCCTTGGCACTCTAAGGGGTTTCTTGGCTTAGTGGGACACAGCTCTGATAGATGAAGACGTTAGACTGCTCTGGGGAGGTGTGATGTTGCTTGCATTTGTGTGTGGTTGGGTCTAACCCATAGGCAGATGGGTGAAAGAGTGTGGTTGCTCCAAGCCTGCCTGGCGTATTCCGTGCCAATCGACTCTGTGAATAGCTGTGCACGGCAAAATGTGGCAAGACTGAGTTCACTGACCTTGCTGTTCCTCCTCTCCCAGTGGAGGAGTTTATTTATGGTGTGCCCGACTCTCACCAGGGAAAGTCTTGCTACCATCCACGCTGTACATGTGTGGATGGAGCTGCATTTGTCAGTCCCTTCATGGAGATAATGTTTTCAGGAGGGAGCTGGTGCTGCATAGTTCAGGGGACAGTCCTGCATCAACAACTATCTGAACAGCGTATTAGTCAACACTCAGGGTAAGACCACAGAATTCACCATGAACTCTAGATGTGGAAAACAGACACATGACTCTCTTCCTTAAAGGAAAAAGGTTGAATCAAGGGGACCAAACTGACCATAGCTTAAAACAAAAAAAGAAAGTAGGATGCTGGTGGATGTGAAACTCAGCAAGGCAGTTGTCACTTTTAGCCTCTGTTAGGCTGCACTTCCATCCATCCCAGCTCCACTGCTGTGCTCACGGTGAACTTGGTACACTGGCTGGGAACATGGCTCTCTCTTCCCTGCTCTCAGCCTGTGTTTCCAGCTTACAAACGTCTTGCAGGCAATGGGAAGGAGCTCTTGTGTCAGGCTTAACTGAAGCTGATTGAAGGCCATGCTGTCAATGTTCTCAGTGGGGTGGTATACACCTCAGCAGCTCTATGGGTAAAGAAGGAGCATTTGTCAGCCTCCTCAGAATTTAATCTTCACGTTTTTCTCATACTGTTTCTGGGCCTTTTTGGGATTTGAGTTTGTGTTGATGGTATGAAAGGAATTGGCTTTTCACTTGCAACATGTGAGGTAGTGAGTTTTGCACGTGTCCTGTGTGTCTTTTCCATAATCTTATTACACACACCCACCCCCCGTGTGGACACCCTGACATTCCTTAAATTTACAAAGTAAACTGCATGGATTAAAGTCTACTGCAAAACTTTTAACAGGCAAGTATAAGAGGCTGCATTAGTTTAACTGAAATCACTTTGCATGGATTTTTCTGGCATAAGCCAGTCCTTAATAGTTCCAGCATGTCTGAGGATGATCGAGTACTCAAACTTGCAATGAATTTTAAGGGGAAATAGCTTTCCATCTCTTCTATGTTGGGCCTTTTTTTTTCTTTTTTTTTTTTTTTTTTCAGCTATGTCTAGAAGAATGAACATTTTTCTTAAACAAGGACGGGCTGGGGTTTTTTTTGTTTTTTAATCACATCCCTGCCTACTTATTTTGGGGGAGTAGCATGCAGCATTGCTTATAATTAATTTTGGTATAGAGTGGTGGCATTTGGAAGAACCTGCCTAGAAGAGCTGTTTGGAGCCTCAGGTGTGAGTAGAGAGAGAGTCTTCTTCCACCTCTGCCAACGTGCTGCAGGTAGTGAGTCTTTCCCAAGGAAGTTTTCTCCCAAGTGTGCCTGTTAATAGGAACAAGCCAGGACTTGGGAGCTGTACATGTCTCACTGAAGCTCCCTTCCCTTATTGATTTCCCCACTCTCTGTGCTGTTGTGATTCCACTAGTTCTTCAGTCACCCTTGAGTCTGCCAGGGTATGGGAGACCTGAATACCTAATGTGCTCAAACAAGGGTTTTGGAAAAAACCCCAGAATAATTAAGGGGGGGGGGGAATAATTAAATCTTTCTTGCTATTTCAATGTAACAGAAAAAGGAACAAGCTAAAGCTCTTTTCTTCCTTTTTGAAGGTTGTGTTTACAGGAATTCAGCTGTGATCTGAAATCTCATAGCCTTTAAAGCTGTCTCACTTTGTACGTCTAGGTTACAGGGAAAAAAACACCGCTAGGCAAGGAGGGAGGACATGTCCTAGCTATGCCATGAAACAAGACTCCTGAGTCTACCTGTTTTGTTTGAGTGGGTCCCCTGTTTTAGATAGGATAGTGTGCTGATATCAGTGCTGAGTTTGGAGACGATTTCTTTCATAAAGGAAAGAAGAATACATTTGAGCAGAGGAACTAGTGAAGCTTGGTTTCCTGTGGGTTTTGCTTCATGGTTGAATTCCTAGGTATCTGATAAAGCACAGTCATTGCTTTTCCATAATTGGAGTGTCCCCATGGTTGTTTTCCAGGTGCCTTCTTTGGCGTCTAAGGGTTGACCGAACATTGCATTGGTCCCCACAGAGAAATATTAATACGTGGTGTGTAACTCCTCTACTTCTCAAGCTATTTTGGGAAATCTGTGAAACTTACTCTGAGACTGCTGTCCATCTCTCAGTATTTGTTTGAGAGCTTTAGCCACTCTTAAAACAATAACCACTTTCTAAAGTTATGTAGCAGACAGATGTGTACACCTACACTGTAAGTGCGTACTCTCATTTTGTCAGTGGGGACATACACCGTATCCTGCTCTTCTTTCAGCTAAGACAGAAGGGTAATGCTTCTGCAGAGAGTGCCGCTTCAACAGCAAACCTCATCGCCTGGGTACTGAGCTATGTGAGAAGACTGTGTTACAGCAGACTCCTGGTCCCTGTGGTAGCCTTAAGAGGGGATTATGCAGGCTCCCACACAGTCTCCTTTTTGTGTGGCAGGAGAAAGGCTATGAAATGAGTTGAGTCCATGCACTAGCCCTGAGTTAAATAACTAATCTGCTCTGGCCATTTGCCATTGGTGTGCTCTGCTTTTGGTAATGTGGTGATCGCTGGCATTGACTAATTGGTCACAATTCTGCAGGTCAACCCATCCTGTTTCCAGTTCTACTTGCTTGTAAAAAAGCCACTTTGATCAGGTAGTTGTGAGAAGTTTCTTCCCCCTACAGATGGTAGAGAGCAAGGGTGATGCAAGAGTAAGTATCTTACCAGGATCCCAACATGTTCTTTATTTACTTACCATAGCTCATCTTCATGAGAGAACTTGGCCTTTCAAACTTCATGGGTGCTTGTGAGACAAGACGATATCTTTGTGCAGAAGGTGAAACACGCCCTGAGCAGATTCAGACTGAGGCACAGATAAGGCAGAGCTGGTGGCACTTCTGGATGTGAGACATAGGCGGCTAAAGTGCTACAAATATTTCTGTTGTTGTCTCATCTGGAAGCCCAGGTATCTGTGGGAAGAGATTAACCTGACAGCACCTACCAGCCAGAGGCTGATACAAAAGATGGAGATGCAAGAAGATACTGTCCAAAGATACTGCATTGCTGACAAGCCTATCCTGAAGACTCCTGTCTTTCAGCAGACTTAAAAGCATTACCTTTGGGTCTTGCTCCCTTATTTTTCTTTCATAGGAGTCCAGGACTTCTAGCAGTCTCCTCTTCTTGTAACTGCTGAGAAGAGCCTTCCTTCTGCTCAAGAGTCTTTTCAGGCTGATGTTGAGTTGGTGATATTTTCATTACACTGTGCTTTCCTCACTGCTGAGCAGACAGCAACCAGCAGAATGTCTGCTGCTGTTCCTGGACATGCCTTTCTTGGTGTCTCAGTCATTTAAACTCCAACCCTCTGTGGAGGGCATTCCCAAGAAGCAGCAGTGCAAGTGAAATGCTTCGTGCTGGTCATTTTGCCATTTACCTGCAGGATAGTGAATAGCAACTGGGAAGCTGGCAGCTTGCAGAGCCTTCTGCATTTGGATGAGGTGGAGAAACAAGCACTGGCTGGGAAAACTGGAGCTGTCTGGAGACCTGGAGACAGCAGTGTGTCAGCTGTGGTTGGCTCTTACTCAGAGGCTTCACCAGTAGAAGGCTGGAAGTGCTATAAATAAAGTCTTGGATTCTGATGGAGTCGTTGATATTGATCCTACACTGGAGACATCATGGAAACTTCCTATTTACTAGTTTATTTTTTGAGTTATTTTCTTTACTGTTTTGAGTGGTATTTTTTAATGCACTACTTTAACCCAAAGGCACACACTGTATCAAAGAGAGGTGCATCAAAAGCATCTTCTCATTATTTTAATGCGAGATTTATTTCCTGAATGCTTATTTTTAAATGCCCACTGGCTCCTGCAAAGGTTTTGGTGTATCCTGGAAAACTTGGAGCACATTGTCCTAGAAGACCTGCCTGTATTTTACAAGACTCAGGCCTTTCCCTTCTGGCTGTAACCATCAAGAGATGTGCATCTGTGCTGCTGGCTCTGAGTGAGCTATCTTCCTATGGGGCTGCTCACCTTGTGGGGGGTCACTTGGTGACCAGGACAAGCAACCAGTGGCTGTAAAGCTAGAGAAGGTGTCCATCTCTTTCTGAGATGCTGCCGCCATTTAGCATTTTGTGCGTGTTGTGAAAGACTACCTGGTGGTTTTTCTGTGACTAACTGCTGTCAGTTCATTTAGATTGCACATAGCGCTCACTGCTGGTGAAGTGCAAAGCTTCCTCTGGATAGTCATTGCACTCCCTCCACATAAGTAGGATCTGAGGACAATTCCAAAACCATTTGGAATACAATTTGTATGTCAGGAACTGTTAAATGAATCATTTACATCTGTCCTGTCTGGTTTAGGAGCTGCTGCCTTAGAGGTGGTGAACAAAAGGATTTCTTCTGCACTGCCTTGGCAACATGAGTGAACTTAACGATGGAGAGCCATCATTATTTCCATCAACTGATCCTGTTCACGGGGCGTGTTGAGACAGTGGGAACTGATCCTGTGAACTGGGTAAGTTCCCACTGACTCAACATGCCCTGTCATCTTCTTCATAGTTTGTAGGGAAGAGTGATGTCCCCTTCTGTAGCTGTATGTGGGGATGCTGCTCAAGCCTTGTAGAGGGTGTGCTTTTGCAGGGAGAGTGACTTGATGGTAGGCATCTGTCAGTGGGTGATAACCAGAGAGGATCACAGAAATCTGAGAGAAGGTGGAATGGGCAAAGGGGGAGAAAGGAAGGGCATTGTGTGCTTTGAAGCGCTCAGATTAATTAATATAAAAATAAATATATTCATTAAAAGATTTCAATATAAAGATGCCAAACACTCTCATGCAGAAAGGCAACTGGTTGTGCGTGCCAGACTAGCTTTTCCAGATTAGGTGATTGCTACACTGGAGCAAGAGAACCTTTTTGCACAGTTTCAAAAGCCTTTCCAAGCACAGCATTTCACCTCCCCTCTCCTTATCCTCAGTCCCCCAAATCACTGCCACCTGAAGTAGAAGAAGCTTGGAGCCTGAAGAGCTGGAAGAGGAGAGATGACCATAGCCACGTGTATAAGAGGCAAATATTGCAGAAGTGCAGTAGGAAAAAAAACTCATCAGGAAAATTGATTTGCAGAAGTAGATGTTACCTTGTTTCATCTATGATACCTTGATCGGATGGCAGAAGTCTGTCAACTGTTTCGCTGCATTTGCATTGCTTGTCTTAATTCTGATTTCCATGGTCTACAGTGCAGAAGGAGAGCAGGTGGCCCTCGCGGTTGGAGAACTTGGACTCCATCCTGCAAGAGCCAGACCATGCCTTTCATTCATCAGGATAGTGCCAGCTTCAGAATAACAGTTCTGAGCTGCCAAAACCTTGTTGGAAGAAGGTAGCTTGGAAATAGCCAAAAGAACCAACATCCTTCATTCCAGATCCTAGAAATCCTTCCAGCTCATGCTGACTTTGTGGCTCCGTAGGTGTCTGGTGAAGATGGACGCTTCTGTAATACGTTATGGACAGGTTTCACACTTTAAACAGGACTGGTAGAGAAAGAAACAATTTCCACTGTCTTAGTTTGCATGTGGGATTTTTTTATTCTTAGCTTTCTGAATTTTCTTATCTACTTCTTAGCCTCCCTTTGTCTGTCAGTAATCTGCATGTGAAGATGTGATTCTGGTCTTTCCTTCCCTGTCTGTGCATCAGGATGCCAGCATTTTCACTTTGTCTTCCCATGGGAACTTAAGACCCAGACCTGGGTTGAATAGAGATTTGGGTTATAATAGAGAATAAAGCCTAATTCTGCACTTCCTTCAGTGCTTTGCTTGTGAGGGCTGAGATGCTCTTTTGTTGTGTGTTCAGCGGGAAATCAGGTTTTAGATGGGGTGGACCTGAGTTTTCACTTTGGGAGCCTTTAAGAGTCTTCAGTTTTAAAAACTGCTGCTTGTAAAAATTGTCTTCCAAGTGCATCTTGGTCTGTGTCATCTTGATCTGGAGGCAAAAATAAATTGTCAGTGCTGAGCTTAAGGAGTGACTGGCCAGAAGGGATTGTTGGAAGCTCTGATTTTGGGCTTTGCAGCTCTCGGGATAGGTCAGGTCCCCGAAGGCAGATGGGAGAGACACTTGCAAGGTCTCTAGACCCTCAGTATTGCATAAATGAAAAGAAAAACAGCTCTCGCATGCATGCCTTGACCTCTTGTGTGATCTCTGCCAAGCTCTTGAAGCAGGGGCACTAATCTCTAAAAGCACGTTTCACTCTTCTCTCCAGTGATGCTTCCTTGTCTTACTTGTATAGTTGACGTGGGGGAGAATCCTCCTTGAAAATTGATTTTGAAGAAGGATGACTCACCTGACTATGAAGCACCATAAATGTTGTTATAATCCAGGAGGAATATGGCCTGAGATGTGTTTTGATTGTTTTGAAATTAGGATGAGAGGAAATGGGATCAAGTTGTGCCAGGGGAGGTTTAGATTGGATATTAGGAAAAAATTTTGTACTGAAAGAGTGGTGAGGCATTGGAACAGGCTGCCCGGGGAGGTAGTAGTCACCATCCCTAGAGGTGTTAAAAACATGTGTGGACATGGCACTTTAGGACATGGTTTAGTGGTCATGAAAATGTTGTTTGGATGGTTGGACTTCATGAACTCGGAGGTCTTTTCTAACCTAAATGATTCTATGGTACTACCTGACTGTCCTCCTTCAGCTGTTTGTATTGCCTGTCTGCCTAAGCGTGCTAGGTTAAATGAAATAAGGCTTTTAAAAAATAGCAGAAAAGAGGATTTTCTAAGCTTCCTATCTCTATCATTTCTTGACTTTAGCTTCAGAGGTGTAAAACCTTAAGACAGCATTGCATTTACATCCTCAGAGGAGCCCAGGCTGTGTCAGCTCCTGCGCTCCATGTTTGCTGTGTATTTTTGGCTTCCCCTGGCTGTTCTGTGGGCTCTGGGAGGCTGTAGCTTTAGCAGGTTGCCCTGTGTGAGTTTAAGCCACAGCAAATTCCCATGTCCCTGCTCTTCACTCACAAGTGCTGTTAAGTAAAGCACATCAGCTTAACCCTCGGTGGAAGAGATACGTGCTGATGTGCTCTGCCCTTGTGTTTGCAGTGGCTTAGGCTTGCCTTAAGCTGCGGTAGCTCGCTGGTGGTGCTGGGGATCAGCGGGAGAGCTAAACCCTCACAAAGGTGAGACTGGAGAAGAGGGAGGGAGAAGGAGAAGGAGGGATTTGTGAGCTGACTCACCTTGGCTTGCTGCTGGAGGTTGTTGCCTCCATAGGTGAGTGGTCAGTATGGTACCTGGTGGGCTGCAGCCCAGTGCGGGCCCTCCCCCGCTTTCTCCCCCTGGGGCTCTGTTCCCAAGGGGCTCGGTGATGCTGTGCTGGGATGGCAGCCCAGCCAGGTGTCACTGAGCAATACAGCATTGGGAGGTCCCACAGCTGGTTCCATGCGAGGCAGACGCCAATGTGTGAGCATCCACGGCAGAGCTGCAGGAGTAGGGAAGTGCCACAGTGTGCCTGAATTTCGTCTGGCTCTGCCTGGAGTGCTGGGCTGCTGAATGGAGTGTGCTGCCACCGCAGAGCCCAAACACAGAGCCCACTCAGAAGCCACGTCTTGTCAGGTGTTGGGTAGCAGAGCAGGGATGTCCAAGCTGTCAGGAAGCACGAGTTGCCCCATTTCAGGAAAGGGAATACCTCTGTCCCTTTGGATGTCAGCTCTGCCACTGCCCTGGGTCTTTTTTTTTTTTTTTTTTTTACTGAAAGGCTGGTTTGCACACTCCTCCTTACAGAGAGCGTCTGCCTCTCAGAGCAGGATTGTAAAAAACGTGTGCCTGTGCAGAGGAGTAAAGATTTTTCTCCCTGCAGTGGCTGGGAGATGGAGGCAGACCCAAGGCCTGTGCTCTCAGCCCCTGCCACACACCCAGCTCACGGTGCTCCTTGGGCACTTGTGTATCCCCAGCATCTCTGCCCCTCCAGCCACCTGTTGTGCATGTTCACTTCACTGATGCTCTGGCTAATTTTTACTTAATGAACAAATGATGACACTCACTGCTGGGTGCCACCTTGTCCTTTTACTACCCCTTCCTGATTTCTTCTCTCCCCCATCTCTTTTAATGAGGTCACTTAACTTCTCCACCTAAATTAGCTGTCCTATTAACCAGATGCTCCTTGGAGTGCTTTGGGACGGAGTGGGTGGAGAGAATAGGAGCTTGTTAGCAGGAGCCTGCTTTCCCCTGCTTTGTGAAGTGTCTCTGCCTGAGGGGTGATAGGGCACAATGAAACAGGGGCAGGGTGTGTGAATATGCTCCCAGCACCTGCCACGCTACATCTGAAGCAGCCTAAGAAAGGGGAGCAGCAATTTGGAGGTGCATCCGCCACTCACTGGTGGGAGGAGGCTCAGAGAACTGCTCTGAACAGCACTGTGTTGGTGGGACTGGAGCCCCAGAGTAAAGCCCAAGGGGAAAGGAGAGAGTCGGCAACCTTTTGCCTGGAGCTGATGCACTTGCAAGCATCTGAGAAAGCTGTAGCTCACCTGGGTCCATCAAGGACAAGCCAGAGCTGAGTCTGAGCATGTCTATTCCCCTTGCACACCCATCTGAGCATACCAGGAAGGGATTGCTGGTGAGGCCATGGGATGCCTCCTGCCAACTTCCATGGGTTTGTGTGGGGCTTGAGAAGCCGTGGGAGAGCACTTCTGCCCCATGTGCCCAGGGTGGCCACACTGGCTTGTGACCCCATCATCTCTCTAGGGGATCCTGCACGTCTTGGGTGCGTGGCTTTGGCCAGGAAGCTCCTTCCACAAGACGTGTCGCATGTTGTGTAACGGGATTCTTTGCCGCTGCCTGAGAGGGAGCACAGTGACAGCCTCCAGCTGGAGTGTGGGGCAGGCTGGGTGCGTGACTGGCAGAGCCCACAGCAAGCAAGGAGAAGTTCGCGCCCTGAGTCAGAAGGCTGACCTAATTTCCGATTTTCGCATCTTCTGTCTGATTCTCTTTTCCCCTTTCTTCTACGTTAGCTACTTCTGTTTTTTCCTGCACCCTTTCTCGCTGGCTGCATGAACTCACCCAGTTGCTTTGGGAGATGCATTTCTATTGGCATAATCGTTCCAGCCAGTCGTTAATGTACCAACAAGGATACTATTGTAAGCTGAGGATTTATTACTACTGCTGTGAAACAACTGCCATGCCGTCTTCCTTAACTCTTCAACTCCCCTCTTGCCTTCTGCCAGGAGCTGAATCAGTAACAAACTACCCTTTATTTAATTATTTTTTATTTTATTTTCCTCCTCTTATCACAGAATGCTGCAGCAATGCAATTGCAAATGACTTTAGTGCTTCACCTTGCATTTCTTGATTGTGCAGCATCTGAAAGTGACTTCACCGTTCAAATTCTTATTTAAAATAAGGCTTAAATATTTGCATGAGGATTAAGAGTATATTCTCACTGCTTCTCTTTAGGCCACAGCACAAGTTATACTCACCCCTTCGGGAGCTTGGAGTGAATTCACTGACCAGTTGAGAAAAGTATATGACATCTTTTTTAATTTAGCTAAACAATTAGTAGTCTTTTATCTGCTTTTAATTTAAACCTGGTTTTAACCATGCTTATTTCTCAGTGCAGGTAGAGCTTTACTGAAGAAAGGTAATCCTCAAACCAACTGAATTATTAACACTTGCTTTACATTTTCCCCATGGTACCAGGAGGCTGTTGCTATGTGTTGGTAGGTGAGGAATAGAAGAGGGAAAGTTTTGCACAAAGACCCCACACCCTCAGTCACAGTGAAAGTAACTCTTAGGGTGGTATATTTGCCTTCTCAAACTCTGCACTCAGGTGGGACCTTGGGCAGCAGGGGCAACTTAGAAGCAGCAATAGCAGAAGCAAAGCTTTCCTCTGTCTGCCCCAGGCCACCTGTAAATCAGGACTTAAAAATAAGGCAAGCAAAGTACACCTACCAATGACAGGATCTGCTCAGTTTTGTCCACTTGCAAAGGACATGCCCAAAATGTCATTTGAGAGTCTTATCAGTTTTTCAGTTCTTCTGTGCTGAAGGCATTACACAAGCTTTTGACTGACAAGGAAGAGTGATGTCTGGTGTGCTGCAGCAGGTATGGATCGGTGTGTGCAGCTAATTGCCAGGCATGAGGGCTTGAGAGGATTACATTGCTAATCTAGGTATCTTTCATGCCTTATCACCATGCCATTCCTCCTTCCACATGCGTGCACGTATATTTGGATCCTGTAAGGAATGGAAATCAATAGAAATGTAGTGGAGGGATATAAGGAGTGTGGCTTCCTGAAAGCTTACAATAGCTGGGAGAGGACAGGTCCCTTCCACTTGTTTCTGTGGCATCAGGGTGACTCTGGTGGCAGACTCTTCCTCCATCCCTAGGATGGCACGAGTAGCCGCAGGAGGGTTAGCAGACTGCAGAGGGTGATAACGCAGTGCTGCATCCCTGTGCCTCGCCATTGCACCTGCGGTGCTGTTGGCAATGCCATTTGGTGCCTACCGGTGCTCACCTCTGGACTGGTGGCACTGGCATTGTGGTTCCTCTTGAGCAGCTTGTTTCTGTCTTGCATGTGCAGCCGAAGGGGCTGGGGAAGGAGGTTCGTGGCGCTGAGCTGGGATCCCTGCGGGGCAACAAGATGTTGTGGGGCAGATGGAAACATAACTCTTGCGCTAATTCCCTGCAAAATCCAGAGTGGTATTTCTCAGCCAGAAGCAGCTCCCTAGGAGTATGGAGTACACTTATTTGTTCTTCCTAAATAGTTCACACGACGCTTAGCAAGCTTAGCTCTGTCCAGGTAGTATGAAGTGGGCAGTTGAGGACACAGGTTAGCACCATAGGGTGCCTCCAAAGTGCATCAATGGGTAAAAGGTGTAAAGAAATGCAAGGGAAGAAAAGGTTGGTGGGTTTTGCTTGTCCTACAGTGGCCCTGAGATGGTCCCGTTGTGCTGGGTAACCTGTGTAAGTTGTTTTACTCCTGAAGAGCCTTCAGTATAGGGCTACGATGGTGCTGAGTGATTTACATGGTGTTGCTTTACCAGCTCAAGCTAGGGAGTCTCTGCCTGCCAGCCTGATGCTCCTCCTGCGTTGCTTGATAAGGAAGCAGCATCTCAGGCATGTTTGCCGCCTTGCCTGGGAGTAGGTGAAATGTTGGTAGCTCTGTGGTTTGTTTCTGGCATCTAAAAGCTTTGATAGTCTACTCCTTAGAGGTGGTTGGGGTTTTGAATACCCAAGGACAAACCAGAGCCATCCTGGGGAAAAGGGAGATGGCTCAGTCACTTTTGTCCGCGTGGGCAGAGTTCAGCACACCGCTGGGAGCTGCTGGAAATGGAGGAAATCACGTTGAGGTGTGCACCGAGTCCAGACGCAGGAACTCCAGTCTCTGTTCCTTGCTTGTTTTCTGGGAGACTGTAAGCCAGTTCCTTGTCTTAAAGTTAGCCTTAATTAGTCCCCCGAGTGCTCGTTGATTGCGCGTTACCGAGATGTGTGCATTTGAGGTGGTTTTGACTGGAGCTGCGTGCACAGGCTTCCCGAGGAGGGGTTCCCACGGACACTGCCTTGCGAGAGCTCTGGTCTTGTCCTGGCAGCAGGGCCTTGGGACTCTGCCTAGCTGGGTCCCTGACACCCTCTAGTGGTAATAGTTACAGTCAGTATTTCAGGAGCTTTTAAAACATGGCAGGGGTTGCGAGCATCCATCCTGTGCTTAGCCGCCCATCCACCACCAAGCAGCTATCCCAGTGAGCGCTGCAGTAACCTGTGGCTTGGGCACTAGTAGGAAATGCTCTTTCTTTCTGGGCTGTAAGTATAAGCTCAGTGCTGTCAACTCAGCCAGCTCAGGGATGGGGGTGGCCAGGGTCAGCGAACTGGCTCAGGGATGGGGCGGGGCACAATAGGTTCGCTCCCAGGAAGCACTTTTCGGCCACTTGTCTCCCTGTTCAGCCACTCGTGGTCAAGCCTGACCTTGCTGCTGGAGAGAGGGGAGCTCTGCTGACACCTCCTGGGGGTCATGACAGCTGTAGGACTTGGTGGAGAAGGAGGAAGCAAGGCCAGATGCTGAGGGAAGTGCAAGTCAGGGCTGCCTGATGGTACGTTGAAAAGTGTGGGGAAAAAGTCAGGAGCTGGATGAGAGAGAGTGGACAAGATGTGTCCTGCAGCATCCCTCTTGGCTCTGATTCTGGTGTGGCCCCACTGCCCTTCACACATCTAAGCTTTCTCTTGCTGTCAAGTGGAGTTCAGTGTGCCCCCAGAAGCCCCGCTGCTTCCTGAGGCAGGCAGCTGTGGGATGAGTGTGGGCAGCTCAGCAGTGCGATGGCTGGCAGCGGAGCCAGGGCTCATAGGCGAGTGCCGTACGAAGAGTTGCTCCTGTCCCGATTTGCAAACTGATGTCCTTGAAGCCTAAGCAGGGTGACTGGCTTGGGAGGAACTTTTCTTCTGATAATACACCTCCCCACGTCTGCTGTCACGTTCTGGAGAGAGCCTTCACAGTGTTCCCTGCTTGTATTTCTCTGTGTGGGCTAAGCCGTGTCTGTAGCCCTCTTGTTGGCACAGGCCAGTGGGTCTGTGCTTTGGGGTGGTGCGTGAACCCCATCAGACATGCATCCCTGCTGTGGGAGTCCCCGCTGCTCCGCAGCACTCAGAATGAAATGCTTGTTGGGCGTCTGAAATGAGCTGTGACCTGCTGCCATGTTTGGCTGCCTCTTGAGAACATCGTTTTCACCTTTTTCCTACACGCTTCCTCCCTCCCCAAACCTGGTACTCGAGACTCATCTTGAAGTATAACTAAAAAAGTTGTTTGCGCATCACTGGCCAAGCACGAGAGCAGTAGCGCGAAGCATGAGCCTTCCCACTGGCACGGTCAGCTCAGGGCTGGTCTTTCCCAACAACTGCTCCCTCAGAAACTGGGCTTTCCTGTAGCAAACAGGTCAGTAGTCTTCCTGGTTAGGAAGGTGACACCAACCAAATGTGTATCCATGCCAGCATGATTTAAGACAACAGCCTTAAGGCTGCATGCAACCCAAAAAGTCTTATCAGTTGCTCTAACTGGGAAGACCTTGGTTTTTAACCGAAAGAGGAGGAGGAATGCAGCACAGCATGTCAGGTGTTACCACAGTTAAATTACAGCCTTTAGCAGCACGCCAACACCTCCTGATTTTTCTCCAGGAATTTATTTTGCAATAGCTTGCCCACGTGGGGTAAAAGTTGCAAACACTCCAGCCAGGTTATGACCTGGAAATACAAAGTCACGGTTCCAGCTGAAGAAATGATGCCTGTACCATCCCCCTAACCTGCTCAGGGAACAGCATGGCAAGCTTTTGCTCGAGGACCAGCCTTTGGACAGGCTTCCTGGCATTGCTTCCTGGGAGTGGGCAGCTCCACCTCTGGCAAGCCAAGTACCTGCCCTGCACTTACCTTGCAGAGCCAGGCAGGCTCCCAGGGTAAGCAGGGCACTGCTTGGCCCATAGCCAGCAAGTGCCTGTGCTGCTGAGCAGGGCTGAGGGGGGCACACGGGCACCTGGTGGGGTACCCAGGGCTCTCAGATTGGGGGAAGGAGAATGGGCATGCTTTCTTCATAGAGAGCCGCTTTCACCCCTAAGCTGTTGTGTGGAGGCTGCTACAGTAGGGACCTCTGCCTTTGAAGCAGCTCAGACGGCAAGTAACTTCAGCGAGATGATGATGATGATGTTTATTTTGTTTAAATAACGTGAGAAAAGTTAGAAGAGTCTGTGGCTTAAGAGCAAAAAGAAAGGAGCTGTGTGGCTCTGGAAATTATTCAGAAAGATTTGAAATGAGAAATTTAAATCTCATTGTGTAGGTGGTGTGAATCAGCAAGGTTCCTTACCCCTTTGACCGCTGATTTGGGAGTTGGAGGGAAGGGGGAGAGGTGAAGTGAGGAGGGCCATGGTCTGCCAGACACCGTTGCTGGTGGGCAGAGGATAGGATTGCCGCTGAGGAAGGTGAGGGGAAGGGAGGAGGAGATCTGACTGTGGGGACAGGGGCAATGGCAATGTAAATGGCCTTACTAGGTACTTTCCCTGTCAGGAGCAGTAAATTCCCTGTGTAGTGTACACGTGGTTAGAGCAAATGCCCCCATACGGACTGGACGCAGGAAGATTTCCCTCTTGTTTACTGTGTCTCATGGCTTTTTTTTTAATTTCCTCTCTTCTGCTTTGACTCTTCTGCCAGAAATAACGCCAGTAGTTTTCTTCGCTCAGCTCATTGCTTTCTGTAGCTGTGCCTGAACGAAACAGATGCAGCTTTCGGCAGCTCAGCTAATTTCATCAAACCTTCCAGTGCTGTCAATGAAACTGAACTGAAATATGTTAATTATATTCCACCAGTACACAGTGAAACTGTGGGCATTAACAGGCTCACTGACGCTGACTTGTCTGCAGAGCTGGAGAGAAGGTTTGCGTTCTTCTTTCCACATGATGTTTGTTGCAGAATGGTTTAGGTAGGAAGGGACCTTTAAAGATCATCTGGTCCAATCTCCCTGCCATCGGCAGGGACATCTCTCATTAGACTCGATTGCTCAAAGTTCCATCCAACCTGACCTTGAACTCTTCCAATGATGGGATGTCCACAAATTCTCTGGGCAACCTGTTCCATCATCTCATTACCCTCATTGTAGGACATTTCTTCCTTTTATACAATCTGAACCTCCCCTCTTTCAGTTTAAAACCATTGCCCCTTGACCTGCTACTACAGGCCCTGGTAAAAAGTGGTCTTATAAACCCTCTTTATATATTGGAAGGCTGCAACAAGGTCTCCCTGGAGCCTTCTCTTCTCCAGGCTGAACAACTCTTTCAGCCTTACTTCACAGAAAGGATGTTCTAGCTGTCTGGTCATTTTCAGAGCCCTCCTGGACCTGCTGTAACAGATCCATGTCTTTCTTCTACTGGGGGCCACAGAGCTGGACACAGTAAAACCTATCTTATGGCGGTACAGCTTCTTGCTAAAATTAAGATGTTTGCTAAAATCAGGCAAGATGAGGAGACTGCAATTGTTTTTTGGTTTTTTTTGGTCTTGATTTTAGTGTCTGTACTTTCTTTCTTCCAGTTAATCAACTGGAAAAGTAAGCAGTAGTTTGTTACCAAGTGCCTTGACATGGCTGTGTCCCAGGAGCGGGTGCTGGGCCTGCTGCTATTGCATTGCTGCCCTCTCCAAATGCAGCAACTCCTTTGTTTGGCCTGAGGGGTTGTTAAAACCTGAAGGATATAAACAAGGGAGAGGGCAACTGAATCTCTGACTTTTTTTATGAGGGAGAACTGAAGGAACTAAATATGTTTAGCTTGGCCTCAAAAGGGACTGAGTGGTAAAGACCAGAGTGAAGGATTAAGGAGTGGCAGAAGGATGTGGGCAGGAAGCAGGTCGTGAAGCATTCTGGGGGGCACACGATGAAGAAGAAGACTCCCATGACAAAATGTGTTGATGGAAGTGGATTTATTAAGCTGTGCTGCTCTCAGTGGGATGGAGAACCCTGTGCAGTTGCTGGGGCCATTGAGCTGAAATTTAAGCACAGCGCTGGAGTGTGTTCTACAGGTCGTGGCCTTTCTCAGCCGAGGGCTTTGGGGGTGATTCTTTCTGGGGGCTAGATGTGAGCTAATAGGGCTTTGCTAATACTTAACAATTAATAATTACAACCGTAAAAAGAAACCTCTCCCCCAGCTCTCCTTTAACACGCATAGGCTTTAGACTTGGCATTGCTAACTCTCGAGCTGTGTTTCCCTGTCCCCCTTTGCTGCAGTGATCCCTGACTCGCTGCGAGTGACGGCAGTCCCGCAGACGCTGAACAAAGTGGAGCGCGACTCCCTGGAGCTGAAGTGCGAGGTGTCCAAGAGCACAACCCAGCACAGCCACGTCTCCATTGCCTGGTACCGTCAGCGAGGCAGCGAGACCCCCGTGGAGGTCATCTCCCTCAGCCGCGACTTTGTGCTGCGGGCTGGCAGCGCCTACGCCCAGCGGCAAGCCACGGGGGATGTACGCTTGGACAAAGTTGGAGAGACCACCTCAAAGCTTACCATCTACAACCTCCACCCATCAGATCAGGGTGAATTTTACTGTGAGGCAGCAGAGTGGATCCAGGACCCGGACAAGTCTTGGTATGCCATGACCCGCAAGCGTTCCCAAGGGGCCATCATCAACGTGCAAGCCACCGGTCAGTGTCTCCTTTGCCTTTCTCACTCGGCTGGGCGGTGGGAGGAGGCAGAAAACAGAGCTGCACCTTTTTAGGTGGCTGGGGCTTGGCTTCCTGCTTTGCTGTGTGCCCCACTTAGGAGGCAGCTGGCAGGGTACTGAAGCAGCGCAGAGGAGGGCCCAAGTGCTGCCTGCGGGCTGGGCGAACATCAGCAAAGAGCAACCAGGGCATGCTGGTGGCAGGGCCTGACTCCTGACGTGGTCAGTGATCTGGGTCTGACACAGGAACTAAAACATACATGTTAAGTACTTGGTGTTATCACAGGCAATGAGAATTTTGTTAAGTGAGGAGGTAAGCATGACACGGCAGAAAATAAAATTAAAACTTGCAGCAAGCGCTTCTCTATTGCAGTGTCCGTTTGCAAGTCAGAAGCCTTCTCCCAGCCTTAGTATGGGTTCCTGATAAGGATCCATTTATGCTCTTGCTTCCTTTCTGATGTCTCCAAAGACCTTGCCTCTTAACCCCAGCTGAGCAGGGTGTGAGTAGCACTAGGCTCCATGTCACGTCCCACAGTGCCCTTGGATGCTGGTGTCACAGCAGGGCTGCTCCCAGGAGTAAAGGCTAGAGAAAAGAGTTTTGACTGGGAAAGCCTTGCAGCTCTTGCAGGCTGGTCAGCAAGCTACCTCTCCTGCAGCATGGTCAGTCTGGGCTCACACAGTAAAAGCTTGCCCTTAACCCTTTCACCTGCAGATGTACATGTCCAAGGGATGTTGGCCATGCAGGGAATAGCAAGTTGTAAATACCTTGCGTGAAGTGTGCTGGCTTTCCTGAGGGGCTTTGCCACGCTGACATGAGTCGTGTCTGTTTCTCCCCAGATAAGGAGTTCAGTGTCCGTCTGGAGACAGAGAAACGGACATACATTGTAGGTGAGCCAGTGGAGTTCCGATGCATCCTGGAGGCGCAGAATGTCCCTGACCGCTACTTCTCCATCTCCTGGGCCTTCAACAGCTCCCTTATCGCCAGCCTGGGACCCAATGCCGTGCCAGTGCTCAACAACGAGTTTGCCCAGCGTGAGGCCCTGGGCCAACTCAAGGTAGCTAAAGAAAGCGACAACGTTTTTGTTCTGAAGATCTATCGCCTCCGCCTTGAGGACAGTGGCAAGTACAACTGTCGGGTGACTGAGCGGGAGAAGACTGTGACAGGAGACTTCATTGACAAGGAGAGCAAGCGGCCAAAGAATATCCCCATCACTGTCCTGCCACTCAGTAAGTAGAGGTTTGCCCATCCCCTCCTGGGGCCGTTGCTCTACTGGGCAGCTAACTGACGAGACCATCATGTTCCCAGACTTTGTTATGGGAGAGAGGGAGTTTGCATGCTGTGGAGGCTTAAAACCCCAACTCGCAAGATTTTTGGGTTTTTTGATGGGTAAGGGAATGATAGAGAAGGAGGGATACATGTCAAGCTCATAGGTGAGGAAGCATGCTCCCACCTTGGTAATGATACCAAGCTGGCAGTTTTGTCCTTGAGCTGAAGGTGTATGTTACAACCTTGGACTTGCTCCTCACCTTGCTCTGTGGGGAACTGGGCACTCTAAAGTACTCAGCAGGTGTAACGAGGAGACCGTCTTGTCCGTGGTTTATCCTAAAAGCTTCTAGGTTCCTGCAGGCAGTTCAATGACTGTTGTTCAGCTGTCTTGAAAGACAGATGTACTGGGATAAACCAGGCTTCCTGTGCTCCTTGAGCCTTAGATTGCTCTTCAGCATGGAGCTCTGTGGCAGTCATTGTGTGTCTGCCAACCCTGGTGAAACCCACTCCAGAATGCATTTTATGTTTGTCAGACAAATACAGAAATAACAGGGTGAGAGGAGAAGGTCCACTGACTCTTTCCTTGTTTTGCTCTCTGAAACTCAGGGGAGCTGTGGCATGGTGAACCGTACGTATGTTGCCCAAGCTGCCCTGGCAGTGGGCTTTGACCAAGCAGGGGGTTGCTGCAAGAGGGTTTTGCATAATGTTTGTTTCCTGTCTCTTAGGTTTGTAGGGACATGCAGCCCTTTTCTCTAGCTTTATTTTTCCCCTCCTCATTTCCAATTTCCTCCAAAAGAAATTCTGTTTCTTTTCTCTCCTACCAATATTTGGTCTCATTTGTTTGGCTCTGAAAATTACTCTAGATAGAAAACTTGCACTGGACAAATGTCCAAAATGTAGACACAGCCACCTTTCAAACAGATTTCATTCTTGCCGTTTGATAAATCACCAGCTCTAGGAACAAATGTGATGATTTTTCAAGGGTGCTAAGTGTCCATAACTCCGACAGAAGACAGCAGGAGTAACCAGCACTCAGTATCTCTGAAAAACCAGCTGAGAAGCCTTATGTTTCTGGGAAGCTCAGGATACCAGGTTTTTCTGATGTTATCAAATGTTGATAACTACCTCTAGTATCACTAGCTGTGGGAGTTTGGGAGAGCTTCTCCCCAAAGATGTTGTAGGAATGGACATGGCAAGATGGTGATCAGGATGACATGAATTGAAAAGCCCAGGGATCTGGAAGCCTTTTTTGGCAGAGCTGGTTGCATGAGGTGCATGTTGTAGGAACATAAATTCCCTCACATTTTGCTGAGATCTCATCCTGGACCTGCGACCAGAAGAAGCAGCAATGTCTCATGAGCCATAGGCAGAGAGATTTCTCCCAGCTTTATCCTACACCTGTTTTGAGTGTGCGCGTCACCAGGAGTAGCTCGCTGCCCACAAGCTGGTTTTGGATGTGGTCACGCATGAGATTAAGACGTGCCTGGACCCAAATGTGTGGGCAGTTTCCTGCACCTGGTAGAAAGCCTCTCTGGCCAGCAGCGTCCTTCTTGCAGACCGAGAAGTGGCGAGTGTCTGTCACCTCCCCTGTGTGTATGCATTTCTCTCCTTAGAGACCAGCATCTCCTTGGAGATTATCAACAACGCCAGCAATGTCTTGGAGGGGGAGAGCCTGCGCTTTGGCTGCAATGTGCGCTCGGGCTTCGGGCCCCAAAGCCGCTTCTCCGTCACCTGGCAGCTAATGGACAAGCTGAACCGGCGCAGCGAAATTGTGCGTCTGGATCGGGAGGGCACCCTGCAGCCAGGTCCCTCGTACGCTGAGCGGAGCAGCTATGGGGGCATCCAGGTGGAGCAGGTCCGACCTGGCTCCTTCACCCTGGAGATCTTCAACAGCATCAAGGCGGACGAGGGCCACTATGAGTGCCGAGTTGTCGAGTGGACACGGACGTTGGATGGGGAGTGGCAGATGGTTGGGGAGCGGCACACGGGCACCCCAGTGTCCATCACTGCTCTGGGTGAGTACTCAAGGTGTGGGGGGCAGTGGGGCTGTGCTCCCTGCGTGCCCACCCCTCCCAGGAGGCCACCTGTGAATAACTGGGGCTGCTGTTGGCATTCTCGCCCTTGCTTGCCAGCAGAATGGAGATACCCAGCAGCTCCCCCACCGCTCCTCGTAGGTTGGTGCAGAACACCTGTGTGCCCCTTTGTGTGTGGGGGCAAAGTCTGAGGGGTGGCTGTGACAGGAGCAAAGCAGGGGGTGTCTAAGGAGAGTGGCAGTGCTTCCAGCATCCTTCTGAGGAGAGAGGCTGCAAGTCCCATGATGTGTGTCCCCAGCACTGGAGCCAGGCTACGGGCAGTGCAGTGGTGGTGCTCCATCAGCAGCCCGTGGTCACGGAAGCCTTCTTGCCTGCCTAGGGTAAACCTTACCTCCACTTGATGGACCAGGGGAGCAAAACACTGGGCATCTGTTGGCCCAGGCAGCAGAAGTGATGAGCAGTCTGACAACATCAGAAGCCTGCAGAAGACATGAGTTAGGAATGGTCTTCACTGCCTCTGCAAGGAGGCACTGAACTGCTGTCCCAGAAACACAACATTGTCCATGACCAAGCCAAACTAGGACCTGGGATCATTGCAGCTGGTACTTTGCTCTGCCAAAGGGCTCCTCCATTGAAATGACATCAATTTAGGAGAGGGAAGGTCAGGCATTAGGGATTTTGCATTGATGGTGAAATACTTTGGTCCTTGTCAGGCGTTGCTATCATAGGTCCTGGACTAGTTCCCAAAGTCTCTGCAGGAGACTCAAGAAGGGATGACCTCATCTATGAGGCTACTGATTTGCAGAATGACAGGGCTATAAATAATAATGAAGTTTTATTGAAAGGTCAAGATAGGAATTTGTTTTGTTGGAGTTTTTTTGTTCTCTGCAGTATTAATTGTAAGCTTTGTCAAGATGTGTCAGAGACCAACTTGAAAGTTGTATCATACTCTGATTAAAGTCTTGCTTTCTTCCTCCTTTCCTCTCCTTCACTTTTGACCTTCTTTCAGAGGCTGTTCTGTCTGGAGCTAGAAATCTTTTCTATATAGCTTCCTAAAGCAGGTAGGGACATTAATTTGTAAAGAATTAAAGGCAGATTCTCATCTGATGTCAACAGCATCTTCCTCATAAGGTCAGCAGCATTTGGACTGCTGCAAATCCACGTATCAGCCCTTCTCTTTACCACTGTATAGAAGTCTTGAGATTAAGTGTTGAGGTTTTAAAATGTATCAGTTTTACTCCTGTTAAAATTTAAGATGCTTGTAATTGCCCATCAGTTCCAGAAGATGTGATGGAAAGGTAGTTGTCCATCCTTCTTCACTCTTTAACCCAGAGAAATCACAAGCAGTTGAGCATGTTCTGTCAAGTCCTGAGAAATTCCTAGGTTCTGCTCCTGTAACTAGCAAAGCTGAAGTAGCTTATGAAAATCTAGTGGAGAAAACATGGAGTATAATTTGTTGCTGCTGAATCCGATCACTTTTGTTCAGTGTAGTGTTTTTGAAGTGTCCTGAGAAACTCAAATGGAAGGTGCTAAGAAAGAGCGAGAAAGGTTTATGGCTACAGAAATTGTTAATAAAAAAAAAAGCAGTAAATTTAGTGACTCTCACATTTCACGTTAAGGTCTAATCATTTGCCAGTCTGCCAGGGTAAGAAATGCTTTAGCTGAAGCAGCACAGATGATATTCAAAGCCATAAATCTAACTAAAGGGTGATTCAGAAGCAGTAGCTGGAAGAGAGATGTGCTGTCAGATGAGACCAGATGTCCCTGAACTTCTGAGGTTCTTGAGTTCCCAGCAGGGACTTCAGTCCCTGTCTGGCTAGGGAAGGAGGGGGCAGGCAGGGTGAGGGGAGGCTGCTATGTTCTTGTAGGGAGGTCTTTCAGAAAATCTACCCACTCTTATGTGTGGCTTCTGTCCTTTTGTACCAAGTCCTGAAGGAAGAAGGGTCTTGTTGTGTTAACCTAGGACCTGAGAAGCACACCTGGCTTTTGCATGGCAATCAAGAGAAGTCCGTTCAATGAAGCTTCTTTGCCCAGGCCAACTGGAGATTAAACATTATGAAGTCTAGATGACTTAGTGAATTTCTTAGTGAAATTAAGTTGGCTTTTGAGGGCCATTGCTCACTCAGCAGAGCCCTGAGTTGGGCTCAGTAACTTGCTGGGGCAAGAGGGCTGCTGCAGGGCCTGAAGGTCAGGACTTACGTGAGGATGAGGTGCAACAGCCCTGCAGGGGAGACAGCCTGGGTCTCTTCCCTTTCCTGGGTAATTGCTGAACATGTTGCAAGAGGCGTTAATCCTAAAGATTGACCTGTTTTCTCAGTAATTACATGTCCTGCAGCTGTGGCACAGTGGCACTGTGGGGCTGCAGAGGCACTTGCTGGAAACACACAGATGTGGTGGTGCCTGTGCTGCGTCTGGTCTGGCCCACAGCAGCAGCTCTGCAGGTTGTGGTGAGCTCTCAGCTCATCTCTCAAACGGTAATTTCAAGCCGGTGGCAGGCTGAAGCTCTGTGCTGATTGAGAAGACATTCCTGTTTCTACTGGGTACTGGCTGGGGTCTCCCCCAGCAGAGGCAGCAGTGCCAGGATGGTCAGCATGGTGGGTGGAGGGAGGAGGACTGCCAACTGGCATGGGCATCCTGCAGAGCCTCCTGGGAAGGGAACACTTCTTGGGGATGTTGCTGGTAGAAAACAAAGTCCCTGCTAAATCTGCTGTCTGCACTGAAATGATGGGAAGAGAAGAAAATATTTCTCTGTGCAGCTTGGAAAAAATGAGCAATGGAAATACTCTGATCCAAAATGTAAGCCAGTCAGCTGGGAATGTGTTATCTTCAAATTGCAAATAGACTGCTGGTTTCAAACTCTCCTAAACAAACAAAGTGCTGGGGTTAAATATATCAAAATGTATCGACCGGCTTGCAAAGTGGTGGATGTGCAAGGATAACTTCGTAAAGCCATTCTGAAGCTGTGATCTGGAAGAGAACAAAATCCGTGCTGTGTGAAGAACAGGAGCAACCAGCTTCTCGCTTGTTGCATCCATCATAAGGTTTTGAACCACTGCCACCCCTCTGATGCATGACCAAATGCTGCTACTTCTCACTTTCCTCATGTTTCCTTCACCTACAGCAACCAGCCACAGACCTGGGGTGGGGGGTGGGGTATGGGGGATGTGGTGGTGACTCCCTGCCCGAGAGGTGGATGTGAATCGTAGTGTCTGCCAGTGATCAGACTGGTGCTGAGTAGCTTCTCTGCTGAGTGCTGCTCCCTCACAACTGCGCAGCTGTGTTTCCTTACAGGGCTTTGGCAGCCTGCAGAGGCTGGCCACTCACCCTCCGGCTCTCAGGAGATCTTGTTCCTCCAGCCAGAAATCGAGCGCAATACCTGCTGCCGCTGCAGCCGGTGCTCACACAGGCACGCACTGCTGCACGGGCACTTCAGTGTGTTCTTGCCACTGCTTTTCATGCCACTTTGCCATTGCAAACGTGGAGCCAACACAAAGCGAGCGGCTGATTATTCCAGGCCCACGGCTGGATGACCAGGCTCTACCTTTTCCATGCTAACAGCAGAGCCGTGTTAGGCAGGTGTCTCTTAAAGTCCTTTTCTCTCTCCGCAGAGGCTGGCTTCGCTGTCACAGCTATCTCCCGCACACCCGGGGTGACCTACAACGAGTCCTTTGACCTGCAGTGCATCATCAAGCCCCACTACCCGTCATGGGTACCGGTGTCGGTGACGTGGCGTTTCCAGCCCGCCGGCAGCACTGAGTTTCATGACCTGGTCACTTTCACGCGCGACGGTGGGGTCCAGTGGGGTGACAGGTACGCGGGTTTCCGGACCCGCACTGCCATCGAGAAGGCCGAGTCCAGCAACAACGTGCGCCTGAGCATCAGCAGGGCGAGTGATACGGAGGCCGGCAAGTACCAGTGCGTGGCTGAGCTCTGGAGGAAGAACTACAACAGCAGCTGGACGCGACTGGCGGACAGGACCTCCAACCTGCTGGAAATCAGAGTTTTGCGGCCAGGTGAGTGCCAAGAGCGCTTGAGAGGGGTTGGGGGGGTGCATCGTGGGGATGGGATACGTACCAGTGCTGCAGTGGTCTCTCTGGAATGAGGACTGCTCTTGTGGTTGTGACTGACATCTCACACGTGTGTGGCTCAGGTGCAACTGCTTGGTTCTTTAGTCACAGATATGTTGGAACTCCCTTATCCGCCTCTGGGGAACTGGGTCCTCTCTTGGCTCCTTGTATGCCGTTCATGAGGTTTTCTTGTGAGAAGCAAAGTGACTGAAGCTTGTTCCAGTCTCTGGGCTGTTCTTGTGAGATGGATGTGGCTTTCAGGTTGCCACCTCCATTCATCAGAGCAGAGTAACCCGGGGAGGAGAAGAGAGGGACAGGGCAGACAGGATCAAAGAAGAGTGACATGCTCCCACCAAAGCCTACACATACACCATAGGTGGAGTGCTGCAGGTCTTGGCTAGCAACTGGCTGCATCCCTAGTTCTGCTGGAGTCATCTTCAAAAGCAGCTAGTGATCAAAGAGCCTGACTTTCATCCCCACCAGAAACTGAGCCCTTTCTAGCTGGAAGTCACTAAGGCCATGGATGCCCACACAGCATGTGCAACAGCTGGGCAACAGACACCTGGCTTGTCAGGGAGTGTCAGAAAACCTACAGGGTGCTTGTGCTCCCTGTACAGTCAGTGGAAAGAGTTAGGTGCCTTCTGTAGACCTTGGCACTGATGTTTTGGTAGTGCCTTCTATTGTCCACGTAGGGTGCAAAGATACGTGGTCGGGCAGCTCTGGGTCATCCATGACTTGAGTGGTTTATTGCTGTTTCAGCCTTGGAGCCAGAGTTGATATTTGGAGTTAGGATTTTAGAACCTTCAGGGCTCTTGGCTCAGGTTCTTGCAGCATGGTAGTCCTCCCTTCATGTTCCTGTGCAGGGAAACTCTTTCCTAGGGTCTGTCTTCTGGCTTGGGCTTTGTGGTTTTCCCCAGTGGCCCTTTCCATACACTCCTCTACCTTCCCCTGTCCTTAGTATGTCTTTAGAAAAGTCAGGGGGTGCTGTTAGCTCCAAGTGCATTGTGAGCTCTCCATCATCTTTCTTCCCTCTCTCTGTCCTTGCCCTCATCTCCAGGTTAATCTTCTCCATTTATCTTTATTATCCCACCTTGTAGTATGTGTTTTACTGCTCGCAAGGTCAGGTTGGTGCTGATTTAAGCTCATTTAAGCTTACTTCCCTCGGAAGCAGCATTAGTTGGATATGGTCCCTGGAGTAATATTCTTCTTCCCACCTCTGTGCATGCATATGTAGGTGAGACAGAGAGAGAAAGAGAAGTTCTTGATAACGGCTTCCAGAAGAGAGCCTCTGTGTCACAGCTCAGGGTGGCAAGGAGGACATTTAAAGGACATTTAAACTGTGCTGTCAGCCAGTTCTTTACTGGAGCAGCAACCATCAAATGATGCTTTAACGGAACAAGTCATCTAGGTCTTCATGGTTTTTACTTCTCCCTATCTCCTTGCTGCTCAGCAAACTACCGCTACACAAATCTTATCTGTCAGTCCAATGAGCCTTGCATTGTGTTTGTGGTTTTATGGCTCACAAGGGGGAATGGAAGAGAGAGACTACTCAGAGCATCTCCAGCACCGTGGCTGCACTCTCTCTGTGTTTTGTTTCCACGTCTCAGGCAGCCTCTGAGAGCGGATGGTTGATGTTCTTCATGAATGCAACACCAGCAGTTGTACCGGCAACTGCTGTGATTCTCTTTGGTTTTTGCAGGCTGTAGAGGGTCGTGTCATGTCATTTCTGGGTCTTTGGCCAGATAATCTTCAGAGAGGATCCAGGATGATGTGGGAAGTGCCTCCCTCGGACACCTCTGAATGGAAGTCCTAGAGCCCCCCAGGTCAGACCTGTGCTGATAAAAGGGGTGCTGGTTTTTGGATTAGCATCTAGGGTTTCTTCAAAAGGGGTCATTCAGAACCCCTGAACAGCTGAATTCCTGAGAGCACTGTTAGTATAATTCTGCGTCTCCGTATTCACATTATTCTGAGATAACTTCAGGCTGCTATTGGGTATCTTAGTTCTAGCTTCCTCCTTTCCCTTGCCACGGGTTCCTGCCGTCACCCATATGCCAATAGGTTTGAGGTGAACTATTTCTGCTATTGATCCACTAAGGTACACTGTAAAGGCTTGTGTGGAGGTCTTTTGGCAAATTGAGCCAGTGTGTGTTTTTGGATTGTAAGTCAGTGTTAAGCTCCTGCTCCCTGTTTGTCAGAGTGGCCTTTCTATTTGACAGGTTCCAGGTGCAGATGTTGCAATTGATACCTGTCAGCCTTCAATGTGTGTTCAGGTGAGAAAGGTAAAATAGTAGCTATCTGATTGCTTCATTAATCTCTTCACTTCATGAAGTCCCACATCCTCAAGGGACAGGGTGCTGGAGCTTCTCCTGGTGTGTTGGTTTGCCGTTTCAGTGCTCAGGCTGTCTCTCCTTGGCACTCCTACAGTGGTTACTGTTTGTAGTTGTCATCCATGATGAGTGGTAACTACAGAGATTGCAGCACTGGTTTTGATGTGGCTGCAAAGTAATTTCACCTATGGCTATCTCGTGGCCAACAGGTGATGGTGCGGAAACATCAACAGCTTGAAACACTCCAGTCCTTTCCTGCTCCCAGGAAGAAACAAGCAGTATTTGAGAAATATAGCTCCTGAAGGAGAGAGTGGATAAGGCAGGCAACAGCAGCACTAACCCAGCTCTGAATACAAGGTCCATAGATGGCATGGCACAAGTGTCCTGCATGGTATCTGGAGCCAGATTTGGCCTTTGAGTGTGATGTTCCTGGCCTCTTGTGCATGAAGCCGTTATAAGGACTGACAATATGAGGAAAAGCTTTATAAAGGGTGCTGGCTGTATGCATGAGAGCTTATTGAGAATTGAAGTGTCACGAGGGCATGGTGTTCATCACTTGCTGGTGGGTGAAAACCCACCAGCAGCAGCAGGATCTGAAGCTCCCTTTCATGGCCTGCTCCTCGATGTCACACAAGCCTTCGTATCTTAGGTTGCAAAGTAGAGGAAGGGTTGTGCACAGGTAGGGGCATGCAGCCCCAGGTAGCTCATATGTGATTTGCAGGGAGAGAGACCTGCACTGCTGTAGGCTGAGTGCTGGGTTGTACTTCCTGTAGGCTGGGGCAGAAATACAGGCTGGTGTGAGGGTCTGTCAGGTAGGAATTGTGGACCAGACTGGCTAGATCGCCTGTGGCCGTTTTATGTCCTTATAAATGCTCTCCCTTTTACTTCCATCTCTCGAGCTGCCTGTTGTTTCTTTCTCTGTGAGCTCATGTTGCAGCAGAGGAGGAGGAACAATGAAAGTACATCTCAGTTCACACCAGCTGCTTCCTTGAAGCCAGAGCTGGCAGGAGACCACGTAGAGGAGCACAGGCTAAACTTAGAGCTCAAAAAAACTTACCCCGAGTACAGGGGTGATTTCTTTCCACCCACTGCCTTATGTTTGGGGTTCCCCTTCCACTGTGGTATCTAACCTGCCTCTGAAACCCCAGTTCTTTATTCCCTGAAAGCTGAGGCTTGCTCCAAGACCCCCTTTCCTTTCTGGAGATGTTGCCTTGACCTGTGCACGCTTGCCCCTTTCCAGGGGGTGAAGAGCCTCCTCCATGCAAGCTTTACTAGGCTGCTCTGCAAGAGATCAGTCAGGACAGATGTATTCTGTCTTTGAAGGGGACAGGTGTTGTGATGATCTGGCCTCTGCTGATTTCCTGGGTTTTAGGGGAGGCAGAGTTGCAGGCAGTTCCTTTTGAATCCAGGTGGTTCTGGAAGCATTTGGATTTGGGCTGAGATCTTGGTGTGAGGATGTTGGCTGAGCAGAACCCACTCACTGCTTTCTGCCCCCTTCCTCACACAGCATGGAGGGATAACAGTGCTTGGGCTTCGGGTCCTGCCTGAGGGAGGAAGGTGATGGATATATGCGTATGGGTCAAGTGGAGAATCTAGAGCTGCCAAGCAGATTCTGTTCCTAGTCACTTCTTGGGTCTTGCTTCTCCCTGCCAGGTTTTCAGGGATGGAGAGGCTGAGACGGGAGGCATTGTCTGGCAGCAGTGTGCAGCAGTGTAGTCTGTGGGACTCAGACAAGGGCAACAGACAGTCTCTGGCGGCACTGGCCATGATGAGGACTCTGCTGCGATCTGGGCTGGCTAGGATGTCTGGATAGAACTCTCTTGGCAAGGAGGATTGAGCAGATTTGTGCTGGTGCATTAAATTGCCATTGTCCTCCTATGCATTACCTCACTTATCTTTTCCCTGCAGCACAAGCGAGGGGGTAATTCAGCAGAGCTTTGAGAGGGCCTGAGGTCTGAGTGCTGGGAAGTCTCTCTGGCAACAGCAGAATAAAAGAAAAGCAGAGCTTTCACACAAGCAGGAAGTTTTGGCAAAGCCCCTGAAGCACCCCTCACCCTTATCATACTCAGGCGCAGACCTGCCCATCCCTACATGCAGGGCACCCAAACTCCTCCTGGACTCCTCCTGCTCCTCCATCCTTACATTTCCCCTCGGCCAGTTCCTTTGTGACTAATCCTGGAGTGGGCACGTGGGGAAATGCTGCAATCGCCTCTATAAATCTGCCCTCTTGCTGCTGGGATTTTGACAATAATAAACACGGGAGGAGGTATGGGGATGGTGTCGGAGGATGATAACCAAGCAGATGCCAGGGGTGCTGGGTTCCTTGCTGCTTTTCTGCAAGCTGGGCTACGGCAGATTGATTGACCTGGGAGCCGTCGAGCAAACAAGGCAGTCAGGCTCTTCATTAGAGCATTAATTAGGTTCCAGGGCCTCTCCAGGGGCTGCTTCGTAAAGTTTGGTTTATTAGGAGCTGTCAGGTTGAAACTATCATGGAGATGGAGGGTAGGGGCTCCTCAAGCTGGCCTTGTAGAAGATGGGGAAGGCTTGTGGCTGATTGTAGAAGATGGGGGAGGCTTGTGTCTGAACCTTACTTTAAGAGTGAAATGAGCCGGAGCTGTGCTTCCCCTGAAACCCTGCACCTGAGTGGGTGCAGAGTGCTTTGCCACTCTCCTGCTGATCATGAGAAACCACCACTGACAGCAGCCTGGCTGCGTTGGGCTAGTGGTGGCTAGAGAAATCTAACGAGAGGAGAACAGAGGACCGTCACCCCTTTGTTCAAGCCTGTCCATCCCTGCAGCCACAGAGACTGCTCAGTATCTAGCTTGTTCTTCCCTTTGAAGACTTAGTGAGCATCCAAGCAGGGGTTTGTTGTGACCATGCAGGCTGGGGAGGCTGGGAGGATGAGGAGGGGGTGAGGCAGAGGAGATTTGGAAAACCAGGAAGTTGTTTCATGACACTTTCAATGCTGGGAGGGGGGGGGATTGATTTTTCAAACAATTGCCAAGACACTTGCAGTATAAGGAGAAACTTTCCATAGCAAATGAAAATCAGCTGTTACTGTTAATGCCTTTCTTCCATCTCATTTCTTAGTAATGTCTGCATGCAAGGAATCCTCTCATGGATGGATGTGAAAGATGCCTTTTCTATGATGGGATGGCCAGTGGGGTGCTGACTAGACTCTTGAATGGAGGCTCAAACAAGTGTTTTCGAGGGCCACAAAGTGCCTACTTAAAAAACTGACATTTTTTTTGCTGCTGGCAGTATCCAGCAATAAAGTTAAACAAGGAAAACTAATGAACTGGAAACTTCCTTACAGAAGTGAAGTCTGAAAACTTAAATTTGCTGCTTGCTTGATCCCAGGGTGGTTTTGCACTGTAGAATAGTACTGGTTCCCTGCTTTACAGCTGCCTGCTCCATCTGGCAAATAGTTGTACTCTTGCTTGAGTGATGAAGAAGTTCAAGAAGTGCTCAGGAGAGAAAGGAGGCTCTTTATCAGCAGCTGCAGCTGTGGTGCAGAGCAGTTTCTTCTCCCCTGGGTGCTTGGGGACTTGCTTCTTTCCCTTCACCATCATCAGGGTAAGACCTGACATCAGGGTGAGGTTATGTTGGTGTCAGCAGAGCTGAAGCACCCAGAGCAAATGCCATCTTGATCCTACAAATTGAAATGAGCCCATCAACGTGAGCAGCGGTGTAGGGAGCTCGTGGCGGATGTGGTGTGTTCTGACCCTGTGCTGGAAATGTTGACACTGGCCTTGTGGGGTCAGAGCTGTGATTCACCTTGCCCTGCCTTTGGTTTCCCATCTGGGAGCAGTGATACTTGGCTCCTCTGCAGGTTTGCCCGTGAAATGTTTCTGTCAGAGCCAAGCATGTTGAGCTGATTGCAGCCGGTTATGTTCAGGGCTTCCCTTGGGGCTCCAGCCTGGAAAATGCACCCAAGGGCATTACCTGAAAAGTTGGACTTGAAATGTTTGAAGCCTTTTGGATGCATTTCACAAGGGTGAAGGAGGTGGGAATGCATCCTTGTACCTAGCGGGATCCCCACCCAGCTCAGCCTGCTCTGTGTGTGCCCACTGATCTTACTGTGGGCAGCCTTGCTTTTCAGCCCCCTAACATGACTGACAATGCCAAGAGACCTGAGCTGTATTCAGAATGTGCTGCTCTGTTCAAATTAACTCTCTTCATGGTTACTTTTTTTAGGAGCAGTTTTTTCACTTCGATTTCAAAGCACTCTCTGCTTCTCTCTCTGATATCTCCTGAGCGGTTTTCCACTCCTATTTGCAGCATGCATATACAGAACCATGGCATCAGCCTGTTTGCAGTCTGTGCACATGCAGCTTTGATGCTGTCTTGAATGTCTTCTCTACACACACTTTAGCTTCTCATCGATTCCCTGTTTGCTCTCCTTGGATTAAAATACTCTGCAGTGAACAGTGCTTAGATGCTTAGACTTAAAACAGCTCTGAAGTTATATGTATCCCTCATGTCCTTGAAGACTTCAAAAGCAGAGGCAGCAGGGGCAGCCCTTGGGGGAGAGGGAGAACTGGTGACAAGAGGATTTCTAGCCAGGTTTTGACCACCATTCTTCTTTCCTGGTCTATGCATGAAGTCCCAGCCCCACTGCTTTCATGCTGGCCTCCACAATGTGAGTGGCCGTGAGTCCAGCAGGCTTAGTGCTGCAGCAACACAATTTTTCTCTTGCAGCATTCTCAGCCCTCCAGTCAGAGTGGTGAACAGCCCAGGTGTCCCTCCCAGCATGCCCAAGCAGCAGCTTTGGCTATTCATCCTCTTGTGGGGGACCTGTACCATTTTTCTAGCTTCTGTATCACATGGGATGCTTCTCCTGTGATGAGAAACTACATATTCCCCATCAGTCCATTGCACATCCAGACTGTGTCCTGCTTTGAGAACAGTCCTGAACGGCAAGGCAGAGAGATGGCCCAGCCCCGATTACCATAAATCCTCTGCCTCTTGCCTTCATGAGCATTGGTTCAACTGGTGGTCCATGGGTGTCTTCTGCTGATGGGGCACAGCTGGACACAATGTCTTTGCTCTTCAACATGACAGTGACCTGCATAGCCAAATGGTGCAGCAATGACCATGTAAAGGAAACAACTTCAGTAAAATAAACCCAGCCATTTCTTCCCATGGTGATTTTACCTTATGAGATTGATACCTCTGTGTCAGCAAAGTAAACCAGAACAATTTTTTTCTGAATGCTTTTCCAGAACTTTGGTTCATAAGGGGATGATTATTTGGGGGTTTCTACATGTTCTGACATTGGTTGAAGACTAAATTCCTGGGTTCACTGAATCTGCAGTCTGCTTCCTTACAGCCAAATGGCGGGTTCCAGACATGCTGAGCCTATGGCTCAGCGTCTTTTATTTTAAACGGTACACTTAGATGGCCCTGGGACCCAGCTTTTTACTTGCTTAAATAGAAATTTGGCATTCTGTTAAGGAAAATTTCTACAGTTTTCCCTGTCCCATATAATGGAGAAGCAGAGAGTGCAGATAGTGATGGATCTGTAGCCTCATCCTGCTGTAATATTTCCTTGATCCTTAAGAAGTTCATGAAGGCAATTTCTTAAGAAACAACAGATGGATGGCTCATTTCACTTGGTTGTTCTTTCACACAGTAGTCAAATTTGCCCGTTAATTTACAGAGGAAGCAGTATCATGTTTAGGGTGAAGGTGGAGTTGATCTTGCACTTGGTTGCACAGAAGGAAGTGATCCTCGCCCCTGATGGGTGCTGCTGGCAGCATGGTCCTCTCCCATTCCTTGTGCCAGCATCAAGACCACTGTGTGCCAGCTTGGTTTGTTAAACCTGCAGGAAATTAACCCTGTGGAAGGAAATAGTTAAAGGTGAGTGTAGCAGGCTAGCTCCTGGATGGATTCAGTTAGGCCTTTCTCAGGGGATTTCATCTTTGCACAGAGGGCAGCACTGTCGACCTGGGATTTCATCTTTGCACAGAGGGCAGCACTGTCAACCTGGGGCTGGCAAGGCTGGTGCAGGCAGCGTCCAAAAGATCTTGTGATCCTGCCTGAAGGGCTGTCTGGAGAGCCTGCTCTCTGGATGGCAAGAAAATGGCATTTCATGTCACCCTCAGCATCTCCTATCTCTCTGCATAGCAGCCAACTTTTCATCAGCAGCTGCTGAAAACGCTCAAGTCAAATACAGCATATGAAGAATTCAGCCATGCACTAACAGGATGCCGTTGTACTCTTAGCAGACACCTACACAAAACTTCTCCAGTGTTTTTTGATGACACCCTGTTAGGAAATTCGACCATTAATGGCCAGGCTCCAGAACACCATGGGAGTTTGTGTGTGGTGCTGCTCTATGTGTTAGGACTTGCGCTTTGGGTACATTTAATTACATTTTTTTCCTAATTGACGGAGCGCTCCTTTGTTTGAAATCTTTCTGACAAGGAGTTGATTAAATATCTTGGTATGTTATTTTTTTCTTTCTTTATTCTCGGTGGCTGTAGCTTGGTGCTGAATTTATTTTCCAGTGATCCTATCTCCATATTTTAATTTACAAGTGATCAGTGAGCCGTATATTGCTTTCTGACAGCAGGCACAACTCATGCTGGGAATCTCTTATTCCTCCCTCCCCTCCTTTCTCTCCTGCAGAACTTTTACATTCATTTCAGGGTTTGGCAGGAAGGTTTATGGGTTCAGGTTTGTGAGGCGTTTTGCTTTGGGGTATTATTTGTTTCTTGCTGTTCTTCAGAGAGACATGGTTTCTGTTTCTTGGGAAAGCTTTTTCTTTTTCCAGGCCAGTGGCATATCCCAGCTGGCGGTCTTTGGCTTATCCATAGCTGGACCTTGAAGGCTGTGGACTTCCCAGCTTTCTCCATCCCTGCAGCTACACAAACAGCCTTTTCCATCTAGGCTCACAGATGTCTGGCTTCTGGGCTTTAAAGAAACTTTCTGGGTCACATATGCATGCTTCCCTGAGGCCCCTGCTTGGTTACCTGCTAGTTTGTTAGCTGCTCCACAGACTTCAGTGTGGCATGGCTAGTAATCCCAGGCTGTCCCCTGGCTAAGCAGATGTCCCGGACATAGCCTGCAGTCCTTGTGGCACAACATGAAACATGCAGCAGTGAACTTGACCTGCTACCTATGTGTGTGGTAGGTCAGCAGTCAGAGCGTGTTGCTCTGGGGGAGGGGGCAGGGGGCACCAGGCCTCTTGTCAGTAGGTTTAGCTGATGCAGTGCTCACCTTCTATGGGACTGAAGCTGGAAGGGGTTTACAGCAGAGCAAGTGGGTCCACCGCAAGGTTTCAGAAGAGCTGCATGTTCCACTTTGCCACAGTGCCCTTTGGTAGCATTTTGAGTGCATCAAGCCGTGCTTCCCCAAGCTGCAATCGTGCAGTGTGCTTCAGGGCATGTGCCTGCGCTTGGGGCTGAATTTTGGGCTGGGACTGTCAGAATGGGTGACAGTCAGCATGGATATGCACAGCTGTTTCAGTAGCCAACTCATCTTGGTGCAGCAGCAGGCCGGGAAGAGGTGGAATGTCTGCGCCTGCCAAACCCCAGGGTAGTGGGCATAGCATTTAGATGGCACCCAGGGTGATGCCAAGGGGCACAACTCAGGTGGGTGAAGGCATGCCTGCTCCTTCCTGCTCTGCACAGGGGCTCTCCTCTGGCATAGTCCTCTCTGGAAGGGCCATTGCACTGTCCCACTGGGGAAATCGGGCAGGGGAGAGTAGACTCAGATTAACAGAGCCTGTCTGATGGCAAGCAGACAGTACTGACCCTGTGAGGGGAAAGTGGGGGGGGAAGGGTGATCGACATCCATCTAGACTAGCAGTCATTTGGTTTGGTGGCCTGTTGAGGCACCTATGTTCTCTATACTAGAAAGGAGGAGCATGCAAAAGTGAGTGTTTAGCTCTACAAAATTAATAGGTTAGAGAAGTTGCAGGAAGTTGGAAAGATGGGAGAGCTCTAGCTTGCAAACAGACATATTCTGCTTTTATTTGCACATCCAACTCAGAGCAGCCCACTTGCAAGCAGGACCTGAGTGGTTTGTGGACCGTAGCAACTTTTGGCATTGTTCTGAAACTAGCAGTGCTGAAGGTCAAGATGACAAGTTGGTGTTCAAAGTTGAAGTCTCAGCTCTTTTGTCTGCACGCTTGGGAGGGCACAGCAGCTGAGCCTTCCTCAGGAAAGGGTTAATGTTGTCTCTTCTTCCTATGGAGCTGCTCTCCCAGTAATTCAATCATGTCAGCCTGTTTGCAGGCAATAATTCATTGTTACAGGAACACTACAGTGAAGTGACAAGTTAATAATGGCAGTAATAATGGCAGGCAAAGTCTAATGCTATTTCCCTTCCTCCTGCTCCTGTTGCACCAGCAGCCTCCCATGTTGGCTAATGCAATTTGCAGCCTCGCTAATCCAGTTTCAGGAGGAATTGTGTTCTGTTAAAAGAGAATAGCAGGAGTCAGGAGCTATGCTACCACCATCTCTGGGGCGGGGGCTGTCCCAGCACTCAAAGTCTTTGTCTTTTTTGCTGTGATTTCTATGCCACGGTTAAGCCTAATGAGCAAGCTCCTCCTAGGAGCATCTCATCATCTTCTGCAAATGCCTTTCCTCTGATGCCCTTTCTCTGAAAGGGCTCGCACATCTTTCCCTTTTGAACATTGGCTCACTTTCAGCTAACCTAGTAAATGTGAGCCACCAGTACCTCGCCATGCTGAGTCAGAAGGCTGACGTGTATTTGCTTGACTTCTGTTGCCCCAGTTCCCCACGGTCATTAACATGAATGTCCTTCCTATGTGTGTGGAGGTGGAGGAGGCTCTTCAGTCCAGTTCTAGAACATGGAATGGAGAAGAGCTGGCAGAGGGCTGAGCATTAGTGCATGTCTAAGCCTGTGGCAGGGCAGTGACCTGCACACCTGACTCTTGAATCCCAGGCAAACATCCCCCAGGAAGAAGTTGGGCACCGAGTGCTTTTTTAGGCCCTAGTGAGGGAAATGATGAAGCACCTCTGGATTGTGACTGTAGGTGAGGGGTCAGCTGAGTTTGTACCAAAAAACCTGGCCAGTGCCCTTCAGGGTTATACACTGAGAGCGTGGGGGAGAGGTGGGTTCCTCATAGGAAGAGCTGCCATGGGGCCATGTTCCTGGAAATGAGTCTCTCTTGATCAGCCTGTTAAATTATGTGTCTGGTGTTAAACTGGGGCTGGGGTTGGGTTGGGTTGGGTTGGCCTCATTTCTGCTTCCCCCCAGCCCAACAAACACCTCAGCACAGTGAAATCCCGATGGAGGCTTTTAAAAGTAGGACGTTCCCCCGGAAAACTTTTTGCAGCGCTTCATCAGTTCTCTCCAGATAAGTGTGTCTTCTGGAAGATCTCTCCCCAGAGAGAATCAGCCTCCAAAGTGGGACACCACCTCCCCACTATGGTGACAGTGCTCCTTGGAGACAGTGTGGGCTGGTGGTGACCGTCCTTCTGCACCTCAGCCACTGACAAATGCAGACCTGTCTCCTTCCTTGGCCTGCAGCCCCCTCTTCTGCTGTGGAGCAGTATGCCAGGGTTTGGGATGGGGCTTTTCTCAGGGGAGGGTGTCTTCAGCTGCAATTAAACGTTGCAATTCCCATGGCTCCCAGATGGGAAGTAAACTCCTGCTGTTGGATTTTCTTGCTTCCTGCAAGGGAGATGATGTAAGGAGTCTGAGACAGAGCATCTTTTTATCACACCATTTTTAGTTAAAGATTGTACAGTGCTTTGGTAAAGGTGAGTGTTGCAATCCCTGCGATTAGGAAACTGAGGGGAGAGAGCTAAGCTGGTTCACCATGACAGCGAGTCAGCAGAAAAGCTGTGAATCACATCCCTGCCCGTCCTCCTTCCCTGATGACTGCTTTCCCTTCCCCCAAATATTTGTATAACTGTGCTTATGACATGCCCAGCTTGAGGAGACTGATTGCCTGCTCGATGGTGTGTAGAAAACCCCCACCATATGTATGAGCTTGTAGACCACCTAGCCATATTGTACCCTGCTAGGATTGTGAGGCATCTCACCTGGCCTCCCAGCCCAGAGGTGCAAACTTTGAGGACCGGAGGCTGCCACAGGTCTTGTGAGATAGTATGCATCCCTTTTCTTCAGCCTGAGGATTAATGCTGCAAGGGGACTGTGATGCCAGAGGATTGTCTGTGAAGCGTGGTGTCTAATAAGTGAACTGGCTTGCTGTGGACACCTACTATCTTTGCCAACCTTCCCCACCCTAACAGTCATGTAACATCCCCCATGTCCTGGACGGGCTCCAGCATGTGTCATCACCCATTTAACCTCTCAGAGTTCCTCCAGCAGATGCATTGGGCTGCCGTTGTGGGGTGGGAGAGCATGTCTCCATGCAGTCAGAGAGCTGGTATCTTCTGTCCCGGCACTGCCCGAGCACCACTGCAACATTCAACACCTGCACGTGTTCTTCAAACAGGTTGCCTGGCTTCACAGGGGCTGGGAGACCAAGCTAGCTTAAAAAAAACCTATGAGGCTTGTAACCATGACTTGTTGCCAGTGTAAATTGAAAGCCTTAATAGCATATGTACGGCCTATTACAGTACATCAAGGTATGATATCCTCTTTACTGGCACCCTCCAGGGAGCTAGGAGACATTGTGGCAACAGGATTATGGTTTGCAGATGATATGCATGATAACTTCACCTAGACACATGCACCTGTTTCCCTCACTAAGCAGATGTTCAGGAGGCTGTTAAGAGAACATCAGCCTCTTGACAGCACAGCGGAAAATGCCATGTAACCGTGCCTGTTCACATCGCCGCACCCACCGCCTCCGCTGCTTGACAGAGGGCTGCAGCAGCCCTGCCCTGGCACATGGAAACCCCAGCCTCTGGGGCAGACTGGATCATCTTGGCCTTTGAAGGCCGAGCCATTTCCTGGCTCTCTGCCCAGGCAAATCTCCAAGCCAGGAAAAGGAGTTTCCCGTGTTTCAGGAGGGTGAGGTTTGACTGGCTCAGTGCCTGGAGTGTCAGTCTTCTTGCACTCACGCTCATGCGGCAGCAGCTACAATCATTTCCATGTCATGGCAGGCATCTTTAAACATGACCTGTCAAGCTGCACAAGGCATAGAGGGAGAGTAAACTTACCACCAAAATGGAAAGAGCCAGACTCCCTGGCATTGTGTTGTACTGTTAATAACACCATCACCCTGGACCACTGACTTCAGGATTTTTATTTTTTTTTCCCTTTTAAAGTTGTTTTTCCCAAATGCAAAATGAGCCTTTTGGATTAGTTTGCATATCTGTGAACAGTGGCTGGTGGTCATCCCTGTGAGAGAGCAGGAGTGCAAGCTGCCCCACGCAGCTTCCCCTGTCTTAACCAGAGTGCAGGCAGAGGATCTTTTCCCTACATGAGCAAGCAAACCATCCTGCACCCCAAAGGTGAAGCTGCCCCCCAGTAATCTGTTTGCCACAGTATTTGCAACTCATCATTTTTCAGCCTGTGGTCTGCAAAAGCTGTGAGTTATTTCTATAGGATCTGCAAAAGATAATGTAGAAAAGGTTGGTGCACATTTGCTATGCAAGATCCAGCACCTGGATGGAGAAGCATTTGGTGTTCACAGATCAGAAAAAGACTTGAGAATGTCCTTCCCCATTCTGTGGGAGAGAGACAAAACCGGCACTTGCATCTTTCGTGGTGTGCCTCAATAAAGAAAATAAGTCATGTTAGATGAGAAGTGCAAGGGCAAGGGTGTCATTACGTATCACCGATAGCTCTAATCTAGATGAAACTTTGCAACTGTGTTATGAACCTGTGCAAGTGCATGCAATCTAGCAAAGGGAAGACGTGTAATTCCCTGCAAGGGCCTGCTGCTCTGACTGGTAGCAGCAGTAGAAGCAGTCATTTCATCAAGATTTGGGGAACTTCACGTGCAGAGGCAAGTTCCTGCACACTGGCTGCAGTGGCTGCCAGGGAGGGCTTGTAGAGCTGGAGTGTGTGCGTGGAATTTAAGATCTCATTTTTGCCAGAGAAGACAGCATCTTCCCAAGTATCAAATGGGAATAGGGAGAGCTGCAGGTAGGCCCTTGGATGACCTCAGGGGTGTGTGCTGTTTGTACGCAGAGAGAATTGCCATGATTATGGTCCAGGAACAAGCCCTCACTGCTTCAGTGAAATACATCTGTCATGTACAAGGTGCAGGTCTGTTGCCTTAAACACCAGGCTTAAAATTACTCCGTGCCTGCCCTACTCGTTTTCATCTCGTGGAGGTGCCACAATGTGTGAAGAGCAGTGGGAGGGATGCTTGCATCTCAGCAGCTCTTGTCTGTGCTTACCCTGGCCTTGTCTCTGTGTGTGTTGATATTGAGCAACCCTGCCACACGCAGCATGTGTATATACTGCATTTTAATAGATATAGGACTACTGACTTAACATACACAGTTGCTATAGTAACAGAGGTTTCCTTAGTAACGGTTGCAGAAAATAATCCAGTACCAATTAAAAATAAAGTGTTTGGAAAGGGGGCTGGGGGGAGAAAGGAAACTGCTGAGAATCACCTTCCCCTTTATTGGTTCATCTCCCAGGGAGCTGGAAGATTGATTAATGCTTGAAATAACCTTTCTTCACCAACAGTTAAAAAAAAGGCGGGATGAATGTGAGAACAGTGGCTGAGGCTGAGGTCCTGAAGTGAAACAAAGGGGAAGGAGAGCATCTGGGGTATGGCAGAAATACAATGAGGTGATGCTAAATCTCTTTATTAGGTTGAAATCTCCAGGGAGGGAGAAACAAGGGACTATTTCCCTCTTTCCCTCCCTCCACTGTGTGCATACCATACCCATAGCAAAACCATGGAGTCTTTATTAGCATACTGATTAAAGCCATGGGCAATCCAGGCTCCAGGGGAACGTCTAATGCATTACCAGGATGCCTATCTCAGATGCTGTGTTAAGAGCAGAAAGCATTGTTGTGGGGGGAGTTCCTCCCTCCAATGTTGTTTGCCTCTGCCCATCCTCTGTCTCTGCACCATTGCTCGCTGCTTGTGCCAACAGGCATCTGAGACCCTGGGGCCCAAGAGGAGCTGGAGGCAAAGCGCGATGCAAAGTGAGAGCCTGCCTCAGTGAGAGAGAGGAGACAATGTTGCTTCCTCGCAAACACGGGATGTGTGGGATGTGTTTCCAGGGTGCAGATGGGCACAGCTCCCCTGGCAGCCTTCAGTCATTCATGCCTGTGGTGCCACACTTGTGTCATGCGACTCGTTCCTGGGGCACTCGCTAGGTTTTCTTAAGAGATTCACCAGTGGTTGGCAGAATCCTTTCAGCTGGCGGCAGGGCAGCCTGCCCCCTTTCAGAGGGGAGCTGGTGGTAGAGCTGCTGGATGGACTGGTGTGTCCAGCCAGGAGCTGCTCCCCTCCTCTCCTCTCCTCTGTAGTCGGCAGGGCTCCAGGGCACGGCTGAGCACAAGTGTCACAGGAGGGCGCTTCGTGTCCTCCCCTGCAGAGGGGAGTGCCCCGGGTGGAGACTGGTGACAGGCACAGCCTGAGCACACATAGTAGAGGCTTCATCTGCCGGGAGAGAGGAATCGGAGAACAGTGTGTCCCTCTCCCTACAGGGACAAGCATTAATGATACCCCTGTGTAATCCTCAACACTGTGGGACCACTTATCTACCCACGTGGGAGCTGCAGTCACCCTTTGGAAGCTGAAGGAGGTGACATGCTGGTGACTTGTCCCAGGTGGTGTGGTCCTTGGTGAACCTCTAGTCAGATCTCCTGGCTGCTGGAGCAGAGCTTGCTCCCACCAGTCCTTTCTAGTCTGATGCTTTTTCTTTTCTTCCAGTTGTGCCCATCTTCGCTCTATCATGGTTTAAGCCCAGTTGGCAACTAAGCTTTACCCAGCCACTTGCTCACTCCCCTCACAGTGGGATGGGGGAGAGAACCAGAAGAGTAAAACTGAGAAAGCTTATAGGTTGAGATAAAGACAGTTTAATAGGTAAAATAACAGCCATGCATACAAGCAAAACAAAACAAGGAATTCATTCACCATTTCCCATTGGGAGGCAGGTGTTCAGCCATCCTCAGAAAAGCCAGGCTCCATCACGGGTGATGGTTACGTGGGAAGACAAACACTGTCACTCTGAACCTCCCCCCCCCTTCCTTCTTCCTCTCAGCTTTATAGGCTGAGCATGATGTCATATGGTCTGGGGCATCCCTTTGATCAGTTGGGGTGTAGTCATCTTGCTGGGTTTGGTGCCTTAGACCACAGTGAATTAAGAGCGGGAATCTTTTAAAGGACAAACTGTGAAAGAGCACCCTCTTTGCTGAGGGACATGGTGGGAGGATCCAGGAGCAGAGCAAGGGGTGTAAGAGAGAAGATGTGGTAGGAGAACATCTAAGCACCTTAGTCTTAAAGGTCTAGCATAAGTGGCACTCAGTCAAGAGCAGCCATCTCTGCAGATGGGGAGGACTCTCGGATCCTTCCCAAACCAGGTGAGTTTCTTTTCTATGTTAATGACCCACCTTTCCTCATCCTTCTCTGTTTCTCCCTCACAGTAACCAAGCTGCAGGTGAGCAAGTCGAAGCGGAGCATCACTCTTGTGGAGAACAGGCCCATCCCCCTCAACTGCTCAGTGAAATCCCAGACCAGCCCCGACTCGCACTTCGCCGTGCTGTGGTACGTCCACAAGCCCTCTGATGCCGATGGCAAGCTCATTCTGAAGACCACCCACAGTTCAGCCTTTGAGTACGGCACCTACGCGGAGGAGGAAGGGCTGCGGGGCCGGCTGCAGTTTGAGCGCTCGGCATCTGGAGGGCTTTTCAGCCTGACGGTGCAGCGGGCCGAGGTCCGGGACAGCGGCAGCTACTACTGCCATGTGGAGGAGTGGCTGCTCAGCCCCAACCATGCCTGGTACAAGCTGGCAGAGGAGGTTTCAGGACGGACGGAGGTCACCGTCAAGCAGCCAGGTACCACGTGTCGCACCGGCGAGATCTTCTTGGTATCAGCTCTTGCGCACGGCTCGTGAACTCACCAAGATTTTCTGGAGTAATAGGGATCTTCTGCTCTTCTTTCTGCTACAGCCTTGTCATCCCCTCCTTGCATCCTCATGCCTGCACATCCCTGCACGAAGAGGGATGTTTTCCCTCTTTGATGTCACCCTCCTCCATTCAATTGAGGTTGGCATTTCAGTGTCCCCATGAGAAGGCTGTCTGTCCTCCATGATCGAGAAAGCTACTATATTCAGCCAGGTTTCTTTATCCTCAAGAGTATCATGTAGCAAGAGTGTCGACTAGCGACCCACTGAGAGAGAACCACTGTGTGCCTGCCTGGGAAAGCATTTTTATGTTTTACACACAGTTCAGTTTTACTCCATGCCTGTATTCAGGCAGGCGTGGGGAGCCTTGTCTCTTTTCCCTCTGGTGTGCACTTGAGATGTGAGTAACAAGTTTAATGAGGTGGGGAGCTGGCTGCCAGGAAAGGAGAAATCTACTCTGCTGATGGTTTCCGTGGCAGCAGACATCACTGGTAAAGGTGGGCTGATGGAGGAGATAGAGATGGCCCCCAAAAGCTGGGGACCGAGCCACGGTGCAAAGGAGGGAGGCAAGCACTACCTGAGAGCGGTCTAGCCTGGACCACAGTGTGCTGCTTACTGCTGGTCCCAGCTCCTCATTTCTTTCTGCAAAGCTCTGAAATGGCTCTGGGGCAGTCAGGGGATGGGGAGATGTGATCTACCCCCATCTTTTGCATTGCTCATCTCTCCCTGGGAAGTATGGTGCTTGTTGCTCACTGCAGTGGCTGTACCAGGGAAGTCAAAACTATGCCCCTGGAAAGAAGTCATGAAGGAGTTCGGAGTGTACTACACGTCATTTCGCATAAAAGAGCTGATGGCAGTCACCCCCTGTGTATCAATGAAATTGTGGAGCAGAAACCAGGGACATTCCCAAGGCAGCAAAACACTGTGTGACTTTGCTCTCATGCCACTTCTTGTTTTGCAGTGGTGGTTCCCTGTAATCAGCCATCTGTTCTCCGCCTTACTTTTTTTCCCTTCTCCTGTAACAGGAGGGCTTACTGGTTGGGTTGTGACAGGGCTACTGCCGTACCCCAGGAGGAGAATGAGAAAAGACTGAGGTGTGACCTTCCTTCACAAGCTGTCTGTGTTCTTAGGACCCTCCAAGCCCTACTGGGAGATTGTGGGTTTCCAGTTTCCTGTGCTGAATGGGCCGTTGGTGCTGCCTAGCCTGAGATTTTCAGAACACCCTAAAAATCCCACATCTGATTTTCTTTTCCTCCTCTTCTTTCCCGGCCCCCCCCCCCCCAGTCTGTTTTTTCCTCCTCATTTCTTTCATCACATCCCAAGTTTGTGGCCATGCGGAAAGGGCCTGTGAGGAGGTAAAGGACCCTTGCAGCCCTCAGTCACCTTGCATTTCTAATGGCCTTTTCCTACAGATAACCGCCTGCAAGTGAACCAGACCCACAAGAACATCACGGTGCTGGAGAACCAGTGGGTGACCTTGGAGTGCCTGGTCAGCAGCCGGACCAGCCCTTCATCCCAGCTGTCAGTGGAGTGGTATGTCTGGCGGCCAGGCCATCCAGAGAAGGAGGCGGTGGTCCGGCTGAGCCGGCAGAGCACCCTGCGCTACGGGGACCTGGCAGCACTGGGTGACCTGCGGAGCCGGCTGCACCTGGAGAGCCCATCTCCAGGTCTCTACCTCCTCTCCGTCCAAAATGCCACTGTGCGGGATAGTGGGGCCTACAACTGCCGCGTGGAGGAGTGGCTTCTCGACCCCAGCGACCGCTGGTACAAGCGGGCAGAGGACCTCTCTGGACTCATCAACCTCACTGTGAAGCAGCCAGGTGAGGAGGATCTCACACCAAGAGCTTTGAGTAGAGCTCTGCCCTCTTGGACCAAACACAAGTCACCATCTGTCTGTCATCGAAAGCAGGTCTGGGCAGAGGGCAGGACCACTGCACCACAGACCACGATGATGCTTTCTTGCATGTCGTCTTGCGTGCACCCTTGCTTTTCTGGAAGGAGCATAGAGGAAGTCCTGAAAACACAGCTAGATGGGCTTTGGATTTTGCCACCATTGCATCTGCAAATGTATTCTTTTACAGCACTTTTGGCAGATTCAATAGGATAGGCTTCTGATTTTATTCACATTTTGATTATGAGATGGGAGAAGCTATCTGTGCTTCCCAGGCATGTGCCCCAGGGGCAAGGTCCATGCATGAAACAAGGGCAACAGAGGAGGTCAAGAGCCTTGGTGGTGTCCAGGCAGTTTCTCATGATGTTGCTCTCTGTTCTGTGGATGAAGCAGCAAATGTGGGGTGTGCAGCTCCAAGGGTTCATGTGTTGGCTGGGGCAAGGGCTCGGGCTTCTTCATGGGGCAGGAGTTGTCTGTGAGGAGTCTGACTCTATATAGACAAGGAGCAACTTACAGGCTTCCTGGCCACCTTCTTGCCAGTGATAATGGTTGAGGTTGGTCCTGCTGTCTAACACCGCTGTTTTGGCCATGCCCAGACACAGGGAGGCTGTGAGGGATCACCACAGGTGTGTCTTTCCAAGATCTAATGAGGAAAAAAGTGCAACAGAAGTTCAAGCCAGGGAGGAAACTCAATTTCAAAGTATTTAGAACAGTATAGAATAGAATATTTCAGTTGGAAAGGACCTACAATGATCATCTGTTAACAGTCCAACTGCCTGACTGCTTCAGGGCTGAGCAAAAATTAAAAGCACACTATTAAGGGCGTTGTCCAAATTTTTCTTGAACACTGACTGGCAGGACACTTCATCCACCTCTCTAGCAAGCCTGTTCCAGTGTTTGACCACTTTCTTGGTAAAGAAATGCTTCCTAATGTCAAGTCTGTACTTGAACCATTCCCACACATCCTATCACTGGATCCCAGGGAGAAGAGCTCAGCACCTCCCTCTCCACTTCCCCTCCTCAGGAAGCTGTAGAGAGCAATGAGGTCACCTCTCAGGCTCCTTTTCTCCAAACTAGACAAACCCAGAGTCCTCAGCCACTCTCACAGGACATGCTTTCCAGCGAGCTTTATTGCCCTCCTCTGGATGCATTCAGGGACCTTCACATCCTTAAATTGTGGGGCACAGAACTGCACACAGTATTCGAGGTGAGGCCACACCAGTGCTGAACACAGCAGGATAATACTCTCTTTTGATCAGCTGCTCATGCTATGTTGGATGCACCCTGGGGTGCAGTTTGCGCTCAGCTGCCAGGATACACTGGTGACTCCTATTGAGCCTGCTGTCTACCAGCACCTCCAGATCACATTCTACAGGGCTGCTTTCCAGCCACTCCTCTCCCAGTTTATACTTGTGCCTGGTATTGCGCTGTCCTGGTGCAGAATCCAGCATTTGGACTTGTTAAATTTCATGCCATTAATCATTGCCCAATGCTCTTATCTATCTAGATCCTTCTGCAAGGCATCTTGTCCCTCAAGACAGTCAACAGCACCTCCTAGTTTAGTATCATCAGCAAATTTGCTAATGGTGCGTTGAACTCCTGCATCCAGATCATTGATAAATATATGGAATGTGACTGTCACCATTCAGATGTACCCCATTTGCTACAATCCTTTGAGTTCTTTCCTTCAGCCAGTTCTTCACCCAGCACACTGTGAACCTGCTCATCTCACAGTTGGACAACTTGTCCAGAAGGATGCTGTGAGGGACAGTATCAGAAGCCTTAGTAAAATTCAGAAAAACTACATCTGCTGCCTTCCCATCATCCACTAGGTGGGTGACCTTATCATAGGAGGATATCACATTAATTCAACAGGACTTTCCCTTTCTGAACCCATATTGACTGTGCCTGATGATTACATTATTCTTTAAATGCCTTTCAGTAGTGCCCGGTATAATCTTCTCCACAGTTGTTCCAGGAACTGAGGTTAGACCAACAGGTCTGTAGTTTCCTGGGTCTTCCCTCACACCCTGCTTATAAAGTGGAATAACATCAGCTATCTACCAGTCAGCAGGGACCTCCCCAGGCTCAGAAGACCTTTGGATGATGATAGAGAGGGGTCCTGCCATAACATGTTAGCTCCTTTATTACTCTGGGATGAATCCCTATCAGGCCCCGTGGACTTGTAAACATTCAGGTGGTGCAACAGATCCTTACAATTTCAGTAGCCACAAATGGAAAGTCACTGTTCCCACACTCATGGTTCTCCAACTCAGGGGACTGGGCAGTCCAGGATCTACCGGTATTAATTGAAGACCGATGCAAAAAAAACATTGAATGCCTCCACTTTTTCTTCCTCCATGTTAGTTAGATGGCAATCTTCAACAAGTATTGCTCCCCTGTTTCCTTTAGACCTCCTCTTGCTATTAACTTCTTAAAAAATCCCTTGTTAGCTGACACAACGCTGGCCAGTTCCAACTCTAATTGAGCTTTGGCCTTTCGTGTCTTCTCCTTGTATATGTAAACCACAGCTCTGTAATCTCGCTGCGAAGCCTGACCTCACTTCCAAAGATCGTACTGTTTCTTTTTCCTCTGGAGTTCCATGAGAAGTTCCCAGTTCAACCAAGGTGGTGTTCTGCCCCACTTGCTTGACTTAGGACACAGTGGAATTGCCTGTTCCTGTGCTTCTAAAAGGTGCTTCTTGAAGACTGACCAGCACTCGTGGACTCCTCAGCCCCCAAAAGCAGATTCCCAGGGTACCCAGTGCTAAGTTTTGTCTATTTTAACAAAAGATAAGCTGCAAGGAAAGTTTACCTTGAAAAATTCAGATTCCCTAGGTTTTGAGCCATATGACTCAAGATTAAATGTATGTCTTAAAGGTTGTAGGTCAAATAACAGTTACGATCCTCATTTGCTGGGTACATTCCAGCATGTAAAGCAACCACTCTGCAAGTACTGCTGTGGTGCTTTGTGCCTCCCCATTCCAATGAGGTGTCAACCTCGTAACTCTGCAACAGAGCTGGCAAAAGGGTGAGATTCTAGAGAGGTTTTAGTGGTCATTCCTGGCAGAGAAGATTTGTACTGCAAAGGAGGAACTCTTTCAGGGGGCAGCACAGCCCTCATCTACCAGATCCTTGCTTGGGAAACTTTGCTGGCCGAGACAGCTTGAGCAGAGACCCCCCCCAGGCAATCCCTGTACTCTCTGTGCCTGCATGGTTCTAAGTACAGCTGCTCTTCGTCCAGGCTGAGAATTGCCAGCCCTGGTGAAGGGGGGAATGAACGGCAGGGGAAATCCTTGAGGCTCATTTTGAATTGTGGAAGGGTGTGGAATAGAAAGAAGAGAGGGAGGTGGGGATGCAGTAATTCAAGATTTTTTTTTTCTGAAAACGCTTTGTTGTTTGTTTTTCTTTCATGGCAGCCAGTAGCTAACAAAATGATTAAACTTAAAAATAGCATATAGCATGTGACTCATGTCTCATTAGTGAGGATCTCCATGCTCATCTTTCAGGACTATAATTGTGAGCAAAGTGGGGTAAAAAAACCTTTCAGCACCTTCAGACAGGATCTGCTTAACGTGCTGAGGTGGGGGAGGTTTTGTGTTGGTTTTGACAAGCCATTTCTTTCCCTTCATCCTTTTTACATCAGTAGTCCTGAAATTTCAGGACTTAAGCTCATTCCTGTTTTCTGCCCAGCAGTCTTCCTGGGGAAGATGTGAAATGAAAACACTTACGTTGCCTATGGCCTGAAATGCTCTGCCCTTAATGAATATTTTCTATATGGGATAACTTAAAAACTGTAGGGCAGGTGCTGTAATGGGAAGCCCCGCCAAGCACAGCAGCCTCATGGCTAATGAGAGCCGGGGGACAGCAGCCAGGGTATGCACTTGGGGGGGTTGCCCAGCTATCTTTGCTGGAGGAGAAGACATCTCTCCCTTCAGTGAGCTATTGGCTTGCCCTTCCTGCTCAGCTCCCACGTCACAAAGAGCTTTTTAATCTTTAAATGAGAGCTTAGATTGGGACTGATTGCGATCCCTAGAGTATGTGTTCCCTGGCAAGATGACTAAACCAAATGTTAATTGCTCTTGAAGTCAGCCTTTAATCAACCCAATCTTGGGTTCTGGCCGCTGCATCTCAGGTAAAAACATTTCTTTAGCCCTGCAGCAAGCACTAGAGGAAAAAAATGAGAGGGGCTTTTGGAAGCGTCCTTGCTGTGTCTGTGCTGAGAGCATCTCCACAGAGGAACATTTTACCTACACAACTTCCCAAATTGCTGGAAAAAAATCCTCTGCTCTTGTGTCACACTGATTTTCAAGACCTTTGGATGCTCTCAAAGAAACAGAAAATAAGCATGGAGTACAATGATCTTTGTACTGGTAGCTGGGGAGTGTGCTGCTCCTCAGCACACACACCAAGTGTTGGCATTTCCTGATAGTTCTTGAAGTGCATCTGGATGAGCTGCAGCAGCTTTCTCCTCTCACATGCACACCCGTTAGTTGGTGCGAGGGTCCGTGTGGGCAGGGCAGTAGCACAGCACTCGCAGCCAAGCTCCCGTTTGACCCTGTGCCAGGCAGCATGCAGTGAGGTGAGAATGCTGTGCCTGCAGCGTTGACCGCAGAGGTACCTCTGGGACTCGGCAGGCTGTGTCAAGCCTTTGGGTTTTGCTTGTCTCACACCCAGCACCGGAGTCATGACAGTCAGTTTGTGTCGGGGTGGGGTGGCTTTGACAGTACTGTTTTTCTCAGTACTCTCCCCTTTTGTCATCTCAGATCCCACCTTGCAGGTGGACACGGCCACTGCCAACCTCACAGTGCAGGAGAAGGAGTCCTTCCCGCTGGACTGCAGCATCCTGTCCCGCTCCAGCCCAGAGTCCCACTTTGCTGTGACGTGGTACAACATGCGGGCCAAAGAGACGGGCGGCCACATGGAAGAGGACGAGGAGGAGGAGGAGGAGAGGGAAGCGGTGCTGAGCGTGGGCCCCGACGCTATCTTCAGCCCCGAGGCCAGTCGCTGGGAGGGCCGCCTGCGCTTCCAGAGGCTCTCGGCAGTGCTGTTCCGGCTGACAGTGCTGCAGGCCGGTGGTGCTGACACAGGCAACTACTCGTGCCACGTGGAGGAGTGGCTGGTGGACCCCAATGGCGTGTGGTACCGGCTGGCGGAGGAGGAGTCGGGGACAGTCGCCGTTCACGTGCAGGATGCAGGTGAGAAGAGGCGACGACCCTTCTTGGGGGCGTGGCCCTGGCATCCCCTGCGTCTTCGGTTCAAACAAGATTAAAAGGCTGAGGAGTGAATGGAACTGAGTCATAACCTGCACCAGGGCAAGTCTGTGGTGCTGGTGCTTTTCCAGTCAGCTCGATGGCTTGTAGCCCAGCTCTTGGTGGCACTTGAGCATCTGCACTGCCCTTAGCTCTGTACTGAGGCTGCCCTCCCCACAGCACTTACCACCTGGTGTGTCTCAAGTCAATGGGGGTAGACATTACCCCCACTGGGTGTTAAACGTTCCCTTTGGGAAACGCCCTGGAATTTGGCTTAGCTCTGCACAAGGATGCAAGCTGTGGCACAAGGGGCTCCTCCCAGCAACTCTTGAAGCCGTTGGATCATTCAGAAGCCCTAGAGATAACTGAGGTCATGAGAGTTTTGTGGGGCCTTAAGGGAGATACCCTGAGGTGCTGCCTCTGTGTACCACCAGTGAGGGAATGAACACTTCATGGGGTTCCCCACTTTATAAGGTATTTTATAGTCTGCACCTGGGAGGACTCTCCCTAGCACTCATGAAACTCTTGGGGGGATAAAGCCAAAACATGCCCTGCAGTAATTTTCTTCTGCTGCTCTGTTTTCCAATATTGGTGTTTTTCTCAAAGCCCTGCCTCCTGCATTGACAGAGATCAATGAGCATCTTGGGGTTTTTTTATGGTTCTGAAGAAGTTTGTAGGCCCTGCATTGCAAAGAGTCTCTGAAATATGACCATCCTGTATCTCTTTCCAGGCTCAACCCTCCAGTCTGTCATCTGCTCCAACGATGCCCTCTTCTACTTTGTATTCTTCTACCCCTTCCCCATCTTTGGTATCTTGATCATCACCATCCTCCTGGTGCGGTTCAAGAGCCGGAACTCCAGCAAGAATTCGGAGGGCAAGAATGGGGTCCCATTGCTGTGGATCAAAGAACCTCACCTCAACTACTCCCCCACTTGCCTCGAGCCACCGGTCCTGAGCATCCACCCTGGAACTATAGACTAAAGAGGCAGAGGTGCCTAGGGGACACGCAGAGAGAGAGAGAAGCAGAGACACACCGTGAACCCTAAAGAACAGAGAGGGTTTTGTTGTTCTTGTTTCATTTGTTTCGGCGTCTGCGCTCCAACACGGCCACTGAGTGCTGTGGAGCGCCCAGCCAGTGAGCACAGGAAGGTCCTAGGCTTCCTCCAGCACCTGTGGGAACACACCCCCTCGCCCCAATAGACGGCAAGTCCCTGCATTTGCTCTACATAGCAGATGTTCCTCTCGGATTAATTTTGCTCCCATCAGTTGCTGTCTTTTGGGCCGTTACTTTTTTGGTCACTCAAAGAACTTAAGGCTTCCCCCACCCTCCACACAGCAAGGAGTTCCCAGGGGGCCTTTGGTCCTGGGACAATCTTTTTGGAAGTAAATGTATATGTTTTCCAAAGGAGACTGGTTTTCCTCCTCAGACTTGGTGCCACGGTGAAGAAGGTCTCTTCCCAAGGTGTGCTAAGCTAGCTCCTCCCTATTCCAAACCAGACAAAGCCAGTTCCACTTCTGGAGGAGTTAGCTGGGCTACAGGGAGGTCATCTCAAAGACTGGCTGTAGCCTCAGCATCTTCTAGCTTAGCTTCCATCTTACTGTTCTCTCAGAAGGGAGCAATTCACCTTTTGGGAGCATTCCCAGGTCTTAAGAGAGACTGAGTATTCAGCGTGCTTGCGGTCAAGACAAAAGCAATTTAGTTTGTCTCCAGAAACTGAAGGGAGTGGGTGGAAGAGGACACCTAAGAGCCCTGACTTTTTTAGTAGCAAAGAAGGTCCTCGTATGGTCCAGCTTACCAGAATCCTGATCCTCCCTGGTGTCCATGCTGCCACCTCTGACGAGGCAGGTCCCCTCTGTGCCCTTGTTGCCTGGGGACAGGTGGCTGGATCTAGTCTCTGAAGACTTCAACATGACCAAAGTAATAACTCCAGGAAGGGGGAAAGGGGAAGTTCCATGGGTTGGGTTCACAGCCCCTGGATGATTCAGCCAAGGAGCCCAGTTGCAGCCATGCCACACAGCGGGGACGTACAATTCACCACCACGTCATGAGTTTCCCTGTGGCTTGCGCTACTTCCCGGCACAAACTTGGACAAGGCAAGGAGCCTGCACCACATCAGCACCCTGGGGACTTGCTTCCCCGTCCCCTTGGGCCACAAGAAATCTTCCCCCCTGTGTGTGCGTGCATCTGCCATTTTTTTTGTTCTTAGGGCTTTGGGAGGCGAAAACGTTTCTCCATAAGCTCCCCCTCCCGGCAAAGTCACCTGCTCTTGTCGTTGGCAGTCGCTGTGGCAGGAAATGCTGTTCTTTCTGTGAAAGATATGGCTCTTGTGAACCAAACCTGGGCTCTCGCTGCATGGGGCACCTGAGCTCCCATACCCCATAATGCCAAGTACCCCTGTCCTGTGGAGGAAACCGCCTCCTCCCCTGTAAGCCCTCAGCATTACGTCTGGCGGAAGAAAATGTTTGCCAAAAATGGCCTTTTGTTGTCTTCCTTGATGTCTTCCTGGCAAATCCAGCCATTTATTTTTTTGCAGCATGGCTGAAGCCAACTGGGGCGGACGGGTGCAGCTGCCAGACTCCCCCCGTCTCACGTTTGAGAGGTGCCATACCCACAGCCATTGTCCTCTTCAGGAGGGTTGGACTGCTCTTTGTGAAGAGAACGGGCCCTCAGCAGATGTTCTGTAGCACTAGTCGGTTAGACCCTGATGCCTTGATGTCTCCGAGGTGGTGACCTTGGGTGGGAGATCTGCACCGTGCATCCTCTCTCCCGACTGGGAGAGGACCTATGTGGCCACGGACTGTCCCATACCTGGGCATTTGAAGTCAGTCACCTCCGCTCCTCCACCAGAACAGCATTGGTTTCTTCTGCTGGGAAGCCCAGATTTCACTCATCCCTTTGCGAAGTCTGCCTCCTCAAGACCTAACTACTTACTGGCCCCAGCATATGCGTAATACCACACTCTTATATATATATATATATACACATATATATATGTATCATACACCCACACACTTCTCTTCCCTTTCTGGATAAGGTGTCTGCAAAGAGAGGAGTGGAATGGGAAGTGAATGGAAATGAAGAGCCAAGGCACAAACAGCAGCAGCTGCAGTCAGTGGGTATTGTTTCATAAATGTAGTATCTCCTGTACATACTGCTCCCGGGCAGGAACTGCAACTCATTTCAGCTTTAAAGGAAAAAAAGAGAAAATGAAGTCAGCAGGAGACATTCTTTCCTGGGAGAGCACTGTGCTGCACCCAAGCCACACTCCTCACCAGGTCCTCTGCCGTGGAGCAGGGCTGTCCCGTGGGCTCCTTCCCTGGCCAAAATGGGTCCCTTCCAAGCCCAGCAGTTCCTGGACCAAGCCCAGGCTTTCCCAGGAAGCAGCTCCCACAGTGGTCCCTGAATGTACCTTGCCAGTGACATTTCTCTGTTGCTCTGGCAGTGTGTTGCCCAGTCTCAAATGTCTCTGTTTTTATAAGGCAGACTCTTCCTGTAACGAGTTTTAACATGAAGCTTTTCAAACCACTCTCTCTGCTCTAACTTTCTGTAACGAACCTGAGAAGAAAGAGAGATACCCTATCCATGCATGATGTGGAACAATGTTTGGGAGGTTGTTTTTTTTTTTTTAAAAAAAAGCAAACAACAAAAACTTTGTACTATGTTGCACTAAAAACATGTTTTATACAACACAACCTGAGAGCTGTAGTAAACTGTGTTGAAATTGTGAATCCTATTGCTGCTGGTTTTTGTCGGATTCAGGCTTTCATTGCGCCTTTTGTGTGTGCTCCCTGCACAAAGGTGTGCTCAGGGAGCCTCTCCCTCTCCCAACACCCCTATTCCCCAGTGCACGAACGCTCCTCCCCCCCCAGTAGCACATCTCTCTCTTGCAGGCCAGAGCTTGCAGACACCTTGCACCCTCTGGCTCTTCATACTGCTCCCTCCCATCCTTTAATTCATCCCATAACAGAGTATGGCATTTGACTGAGGCATGCCAGGTCTATTTATTGAATAGGATACACTGGTTTTTGAAATTGCCCTGAACATAGTTAAGTACTTTGCTGTGTCATAGTCTGGATTTGAAGAAAAAAACCCGTATTTTTTAATAGTATTATCCATAGCAAATGTTAAGCAAATAATCTTTAGTAACCGCAATGTAAGAATAAGATAGTTCACTACAGAAGCTGCGTAAGTTGATGTAAAATGCAACGTGTCAACTCTCATTACCTACTCTAACCTTGAATAAGGGTTTGGTCAGTAAGCTTTAAGTCCCACGTTAACTGAAAGAGGGAAGTAGCGTGATACCTTCCAACTTGTATAGCAAAAGTCCTGTAAAAATGTGCTCTACAGATGCTCAGTGCTAGATGGCACGTGGTATGTCCCTGGCACTCCGTTGGCAGTACCAGGCAGCAAGCTTGGACTAGCTGTTGTGAGTTTGCCAGGATACATCCCTGCTGGCACACATACAGCGTGTGACCCTCACCCGCTCTAGCATGCTCATATGGTCAGGACCCTGGTTTGGGGCGGCTTGAGTGGGTTTTGTTGCTTGTCCTACTGCTGGAGCACAGCTAGCAATGCTGCAGTGGGTGCTCCTGCTTCTCTTGGAGGCCCAGACAATGTGTAGCCACCATGCAGCAGAGAAGGGATGTCTCAAGGCCTGGCTGCTCAAGGGACCATCGTGTGCTCCCATCAAACACCCTTGTAATTGCTCCTCACGACCCACAAGCCCCAAACTGCTAGGCTCCGAAATGGCCTCCCCACTGAAGCCAAGGCACAAACAGAAAAAGCAGGTCTGGCTCCATCTTATACTCTCACGTGCTCTAATCCAGCGGGTTTGCAAACCAAGTTTGCAAAATGGGAGTGGGCAAGGGGCGGCAGGTGGGGTAAGCGCACCTCTGGGGAGCGCCCTGCCACCCCCGCCTAGGCAATGTGGTACAAGTCCTTGGCCACCTGCTCCAGGCGGTCCCTGTACTCCAGGTGGGCGTAAAGGGAGGCAGGGACACCCCGGAAGCCATGCATGGCCCCCCACCAGCAGGCCGCGATGGCAGCAGTGGAGTCGCTGTCGCCCCCGTGGAAGAAAGCCCGGTGAGCCAGCTCTGCCCAGGAGTCCCCTGCGCCCAGCAGCGCATCGTAAGCGATCATGGGGGCATCGTGCCCGCTGCTGCCCCCCCAGCCGTCGTAGCTGAGGGAGGTGTAGAACGAGTCCCTCTCTTCCACCCCATACTTCGTGGGGAAGGTGGGCGGCAAGACCCCGTCCAATATGCCTCTCTCCGCCAGGTATTTTTTCCATTGCTCTTCGAAGTAATTCCTGCAAAAGAGGAGATGGGATGGAGAAGCTGTAAGAGACATCTCACGGCGGAAGCACACACCCGAGCTCACCGCAGGTGCAAACATGCCACGTCAAGAGCCCGCAGCCATGGCTCGGCAAAGGGCAGGCGTCCCCCATTTGTCAAACGAGGGACACGATTTACAGTAAGAGGCACAAGTACGTGTTTCAGTGAGTTAGATTTCCCCTCCCTCCAGCCACATGGGAGAAGGCGGCCCAGCACCTGCTGCTGTCATGCTGCACAGGATTCAAAGGCTCAGAGCGAGAGCTGAGTCACACTCCCAAATTCAGAGCACCTCTGCCCCAGTCTGAGTGTGCCCCTGTGCACAGAGCCGCACTGAGTCTGCAGTAACCACATTTGGTTAGAACTTTCAAAGTGAGCTCAGACCCGAATGCTGGTGCTGTACCACAGCCCTGCTTCCCATTTTTTATCAGATCGTAGCTGCTTGAGATGACAAGTTTAGCTACCTCATTCTGGATCCAAAAAATGTCACAGCTACATGACCCAAACATCATCTGGCTGTTCTGTTTCGTTTTTTTAAGTAAGTGGGCTTCAGAGACTTTCTGAATCGATTTGCTCCCACAGCCGGCATATGCTGCTCTAGGAGTTTACCACACTGTGCTGACTGAAGATTAAGAATAAACAGAGCTTGCCCTCAGGTACGTGAGGTTTAACTTCAACAAACTCGGTGCTTGGAGCACAGCTCACCATTGCCCCATGTTCTCCTCCACGAAGAACCCGGTGTCCCGCACGTAGGCTTTTGCCCGTGGCAGCACCTCCAGCAGCCTCTTCCCCCAGGCTGGGGGAGGCACGCCATTCACTGCAAAAGCCGTGAAGAGGGCCGAAGCTAGGGACCCCAGGTAGCCGGTGGGGTGGTGATGGGTCATTCGGCCGCTCTCAATGCTGACTTGTACCAGGGTGTCCAGCTCAGTGGGGTGGCAGAAACGCAGCCCAATGCACATGGAACGCATGGCGGCCCCACAGCCTCCTGCCCGGGGGTTGAACGGGATCCTCCAGCCATCCGGCCGTCCTGGATCCAGTTTCAGCGCGTTCTCCTGACACATGGCACCTGGACAGGAGCAGCAGAGCCCAAGAAAGAAAAGAAAAGAAAAAGAAAAATGAGTCAATAGGAGACAGGGTCACGTAGCTTGGGAACTGAGGGAAGACAAGCCAGGTAGTGGAGAATGAAGCATTACTCTGCGTAAGGGATTCCAGATCCCTTTGAAAAACATCAGTTGTCTGCTCACATACATATCCTGCCTTAAATTGCCAGTGCATCCCACATACTCCCAAGCAGACCTGGTAATTCCTGTTTGTGAAAATAATTTAAAAGTCTAGGGGGGGTAAGAAACACTCCACTGCTGATATAGTTACTTTATTTATGTTTCCATTTTTATGTTTACATGTTCATGTTATTTATTTAATAATTTATCCATAAAATATGTACTGTATATATTAGGTACATTATGTACCCATGTATCTACATATCTAGATAGATATACACAAATAGAAACAGAAAGGAGGTTTGAAGGATCCTTGACCCAAGGCAAGGCTACGTGCCTCTGGTTTTTTTAGTTGTTTAGCCTTTTTACGAGACCTTTTAAAGGCAGAGACTCCAGAAGCTCCCCAGGAACCTTTCCCATTGCCTCACTGATAGGAAACGTTTTCCAGATCTCTGTTGCTGCAGTTTAAGCTTGTCAGAAAGCCATGAATGTACCATCTCCCTCACTGCCACACAGACTGCATATAACTGGCTTTACTGTACTCCAATAAGCTGAAAAACAGCTGTACTGAGACCAAAGGCTTGTCCAGCCCACTAGAGATCATCTCCAAACACAGCCACTAACAGACAACTACAGAAAGACTATAAAAAAAATGAAGCAAGTACAGTGCTTCCCCAAGAAGACCTGCCTGGCTTCCAATAGACAGGGAGGCACAGTCTGCTTGAATCAGAAGATGGAACCCAAGTTGCATGTTCAATAAGCCCCAGCAGACCTAGCCACCATGAAGTGGTCCCCTTAGCTTGACGTCCCATGTACTTTCAGACTCCTTTAACATCCCATGGTAACCAGAGCCACAGTTTTGTTATGCAAAGCATTTCCTTTTGTTTTAAACTGCCATTCAGCAATTTCCTTAAATTGTCCTCTAATTCTTACATCACAAGAAGTAACAACTCTTCGTGCTCCATGCTATTCAAGATTGTATACACTTTGTCCCTCTTCTTCAGTTTTCTCCTGTCAGCTCTGAGCTGACATTTGCCTCTCTTCTGGTGGGAAGCCACACCGTAACTCCTCCTTGCCCACCTCCATCTCATTCATAGTACTGCTATTCACTTTATTAAGAAATTACTCTGCTAAAAATACGTAATGTCTGGCCACTGCCAGGAATAAGGTCACATGCTGGTCTAAGTGTCCTTAGTGTCTTTCTTTTCCAACAGTGTTGCTACCTGATAGGCTTACTAGATCAGCACAGGATACAGCCCTCCATGTGATGTGAACAGGCAAACCAGCTCCCCATGGTTATCTCAAACTGAAAAAGCAGCTTGGTGCTGTGGCTGTCAGGCTATTTGCCCCACAAGCCCTGTCAACTGAAATCAAGTCTAAGAATGGAAACAAGTCTATGCTAGTCTCCCTCATCGGACAAACCAGGCTGCCAATCAGCACAACTCACGTCAGGCCATTTTAGCTCCCGTGAATCCCACAGCGTGACCCAGGCACGAACAGACCTGCTGTTTCACCAGCCTCATCCACGCCTGCTGTGCTGACACATCAGCCTTTTGCCCAACACCATCACCACACCCTTCCCAGTAGATGAGACCTGCTGGTTTTGCAGCGTCACACAGTCAGCCAACTCCTGGACTGGTCCAGTTGTTCCTTACACATCCTTCTTCCCAGTGATTTAGAGTGAAAATTGCAGGGCTATGTTTCTCTGCTAGAACAAGTAGTTGGCAGAACGTTTGGTGTGGGTAGCACTGGGTTCTGCCAGGACTTACTACCGACAACCTCTAACCGAACTGCCTGGGAGTTTGCTTTTGTGATGGCTCAAAGTGGGAGTATGTTCAGGCCTCTAAATCTGCTTTTCACATAAATTAAGTGCTGGCTGCTATGTATTGAAATCGTCAAGAGGGATATCAGTATAATTCTCAACTTTACGATGATTAACAGGAAACTGAGGCATTTCTTCAAAAATCAAACTATACTCAACATTGCACTTATGACCTATACCAGGGCATTAAAAAGAATATGTTGGACAAAGCCACGTTTTTTAAAAAGCTGTGACAACTACCCTTTTGAATGTTCCTGGTGAAACACCCCTTCTTCCTGGAAGACAAGGGGAAGGGGAGAAAGCAAAGGGGCCAAGGTAGCTTGAAATCATAATCTGCATAACAAAAGCAAAACGAACTCTGTAACCTTGCTGTAACCTCGAGAAAGACATTTCTTCAGGACATGTTTGGGCAGACAGAGACCGGGCAACTCAGTCCTTTATGAAAAGTGAGATTGTTCTTGCATTAACTGTAGTCAAAAGAAAATGAGGGGAAATGAGGAGGCTTGCTGTAAGGAAAGACTGGTTATTTTGCAATAACGATTTACTTGCAGGTTTAGACCCATGCATATTACTTTAGGATATGAATACTGATAACCTGCAAATGAAAAAAAAAATAAATTGCATAAAACAAACAGGTATACGACAGCTAAGACTCTTGTGGTTTATGAAGTATGATAAGTATTATCCTCATGCTTTTAAACAGTTAAAATATTAAAAAATTGAAACTGATTTAGGAAGACTAAGCTGAACTCATATTGTCAGGTCTTTTTTTTAAAAAACCAAACACTGTAGGATTTTTGGAATCAGGAAATTCTGAAATCCACCAAATCCTGGTTAGGAATCCTTCGTACTAACAAAAAGAAACTCAAATAACCTGAGGAGGGTACTGGTCTAAGGAAATAAGAAATACAAGCTAAAAGCAGCATGCGAATAAGGACAGCCTGAAAAAGTTTCAAGTACAACTGGACACTACTTGTGCAGTAGGCTTCCATTCCTCTTATTTAGCCTCGTCATAGAGGAAAAAAAACCCCACTTGTTTGGGATCATTCAGTACACATAAAAACAGTGAGTTAAAACAACCACACAATGCTAAACGATTCCAGAACGAGAAGACTTGGACCAGCAGAGTTTTGAAGCAGAAGGTTTCCTGGAGAGCTCTCAGTGGAGGCAGATGTAGCTGTACCATGAAAAAAATTATGTCCATGCTTGTGTCACTTAATTAATTTGCTTTGTTATCTGTGAAGAACAGTGAATTTGGGGCTGTGGCACATCACAAATAGCAATAATGGATGTAGAGATTAACCTGTCATTGAATTAAGACAGTGAGTTCTCTCCTGGGGCTCCGTACTCGAGGGACCCTGCCGTGGCCCTCTGATGACTCATAACATTGTGGGAATCCCTTTGTTACTGTGCATTTTGGTTTTCAGGTCTGGACTCCCTTGTGTGGGTGAGCAATGTGACTTTTCCCCACTGTTCTGGGGGAATCTCTTCTCTGTCAGGTGAAAGTTGTCACAGCAGCTTTCTATTCTCAGCCTTAAGGGCTGCAATTCCCTGGTGACTACTTACTTGGGCCAGAGCAGCATCGCTTTGGGTTATGTTCTCAGTGAAAATCCATTTACTCTGAACTGCCGAAAGAAGTTATTGACATGCAACTTCTATCAATATGGCACGGAGACTGCAGACAGATTTTCAGGATGTGGATTTGGTATCCCCTCTGGCAGCACATCAGTGGGCATTCAGCTGTTAAGTGTCAGGATTTAAACTCTCAGAGCCGAGTGCCTTTTCTGTGGCTGCAGCAGAAGCACTTCATAATGCTGGTGCAAGAACATTCCCAACAGAATTCCGTTTTTTTTACACGTTACTCTCACCACTTCCCCAAAAATTTTACAAGTGTCCATGGACCCACTAAAGAAATTCCTTTTTTTTTGTTTAGCTAAATAATCTGGCCTTTTCACTCCAATTAGCGTCCATAGCAAATTTACTTTAAAAAGTCTTCAGTTCCAAATGGGAACCGCTTTTGGGCATATTGCAGCTCAGCTGCTCACAGGACTGCAGCAGGTGTGCTATTATCCTTAGCTATTAATTACTAACATTTAAATTTTAGGTTCTTTTCCTTTTCATTGCAGATTTTAGACACTAAGTGGAGGCAAAAATAGCTTCCAGGTGCTGTCTCGCTGCCAGCTGTTGGTTAGTCCACCTTGGCAGACCCCATCAGCTGGGGGAACTCTCAGAAGTTTAACCTGCCACCTCCTGCTATCCTGGCAAGCATCATTATCCCTTCCTAAATATTTTACTAATTCCAACAGCTGAGACTATCTGTGTTAAAGAATACTGATAGTTTAGCTCTTTATGCAAGGGTAGAAGATCAGTGTGGAAAGGTAAGCAGAACACATTTCTGCTTAAGTTTCCAACCTGGTCCACCCTGGAAATGTACAGCTCTGTCACACTCCACTCAGTAGCCCAAAGACAGCAATGCAGGATTTGGCCTTTCCCATGTTTAATGTCAAGCCAACAGGCTAAAGTCAAATTAACAGGGCTCAAACACATCTGTAAGAATACTTCGTAAACATGGGCAAGCCAGTATCTTTTTCATCAAGAGAAGCCCAAATCATTTCAGTTTGCCTGTTCTCTTTAGTTCATCCTGAAACAGGTGCTAGGTGTGGAAAACTTCTGCCTTTACATGAAATACAGCTAATGCTGTGAACAGTCAAAAGCAGAGCCAGGGCCAGCGTCAGCTCCAAGCTGCAGGAAAGGGGGAGACATCAGTGCCAGGACAGCTCTGCTCAGACAGTATTAAGGAGGGATTACCTGGAGCTCTGCCCTTCATGTCGTTCATGCACTCCTTGTAGTTCTTTGCAATCAAGGAATAGAGATGTGCTAAACTGGGCTTTTTCCCCGCTGCTACCAGGGCTTCAGCTGTGGCCAAGTGCATAACTGTATCATCGCTGACTTTCCAACCTTGGATACTGAAGTTGCCGAGTCCTCCCATTTCTGCCAGCTCCTTGTGGATGGCTGGGCCACTCTGCAGGAACTCCCATTTCCCATTGTAATAGCCCAGTGTGTCACCAACTGCGCTCAGCACCATTGATGCCATGTAGTTTTCCATCACCTTGGGACACAGTTTTTGCCCCTGGACTGCTTCAATGCAGAAAACACTATGTAAAAAAAAAAAAAAAAGAGAGAGAGAGAGAGAGGTATTGAAAATAAAACCTTTTCAGTATGAGCCTCTACTGCTAAGTTCCATCAGGCTGGACACCCAGCCTAGCACCTGCTGCACCCTCAAGGGACATGCTTCTTCAAAGCACGTGCTTCCTCATGGACCTCCAGCCACACACACCCACCAGTGTATAAGCACAGGGCAGCTCAGGGCAGCCCAGCCCTGGGCCGGGGAGAGCAGGCCATGTCCTCCCAGGGTGGTGGTGGCAGCCCAGGGCCACGCTGTGTGTCATAGCTGGATCAGACACCAAAAAGCGAGAGCAAGACTGCAGATGTATGTGCGGATTATGCGGCTGTGCCCATGTTCAACACGTTTTTGCATGCAGCAAGGAGGTTACATCGGTTTCCAGCCCCTTTCGTACCCTGGGGATAACGTGAGGCTGAGCTGCCGCGCTTTCGCGGGGCCCGGCAGGTGCGATGGGCACAAGGGGCCCTGGGCAATACCTGGCCTTGCTCGGCGGGCCGGCTGCAACCGCGGGCGCTCGCACACGCCCAGCTGGCTACCCCGGCATCTTCCTTCAGCGATGGCCCTCCCCACAAACGCAGGCTCCTCCTCAGGGTTTGCTGCGCCGCACCCTGAGGCCGTTTCGCTTGGGAGAAAGGGAGGCGGGGAGGAAAGATGGCGAGGCCAGCAGTGGCCGAGCCGCGGGTCCGCGCCGCTGGATGAGGCGGCCCCTCCCCGGCCCCCGCGGGTACTTACGCAGCCAGCCCTGCGAGCAGGGGCCACTGGGGCCTGACCCAGCTCGGACGCGGCGGACGGCTACCCGGGGACATGCGGGGCGGCTGGGCGGCCTCGGGACACGGCGCCCGGTGCGTCTCAGAGGGGCCCTGCGGCCAGCCTTCACCCAGCCTTCACCCTCCGCCGCCTGCCACGGCCGGAGGCCCCGCCTTGCCATCCGGGCAGCCAGCAGCTCAGGGCGGGGGTTCGCTCCCAGAGGAGACCGGCGCGTCTTTGGGCCGCCCTCAGTTCTGCCCTTGGAGCCCGCTGCCGTTTCGTCGCGGTCACTGTGTCCCCTGCTCAGCAGGAGGGCCCGATCCCCGGGCCGCGGCGCCGGGGGCTGGGGAGGGAGCTGGGCGTTCTCTTTCATTTTCTTGGCGCCCTCAGAAGCACAACAGTCAGCTCGGAAACGAAGCTGCCTCATCGAATGTCACCCCGTGGAAGTGGCTGTTTTATTTAATTTAAAAAAAAAAAAAAAAAAGTGCTTTCAGCGTTTCCCTTTTCTATGTGTGTTTCTCAGTGCGGTTTCTCACCCATCACTGGTGAGGCCGTACCTTGAGTACTGATTTCAGCTCTGGGCCCCTCTCTACGAGAAGGACATTTGTCATGCTTGGAGACTGTCCGGAGAAGAGCAATGAAGCTGGTGAAGGGTCTAGAGTACAAGTCTTGTGAGGAGCTGCTGAGGGAATGGGGTTTGTTTACCCTGCAAAAAAGGAGGCTTAGGAGAAACCTTACTGCTCTCTAGACCTACCGGAAAGGAAGTTGTAGGGAGGTGGGGCTTGGTCTCTTATCCAAAGGAACAAGCAGTAGGCCAAGAGGAAATGGCCTCAAATTGTGCCAGGGAAGGTTTAGGTTAGATATTAGGAAAAAATTCTTCACAGAAAGGGTTGTCAAGTACTGGAACAGGCTGCCCAGGGCAGTGGTGGAGTCACCATCCCTGGAGGTTTTTAAAAGGTGTGGAAATGTGGTACTTAGAAACATGGTTTAGTGGTGGACATGGCTGTGCTGGGTTAACAGTTGAACTCAAAGATCTTAAAGGTCTTTGCCAACATAAATGATTCTATGATTCTATGATTCTATTGAAGCTGTTCCCTAGTTGCATGTGCAGCCCCCCTCCTCCTGGCTGAGACCCAGCTTGAGCAGTCACCTCCTGGGTGGGAATAGGGCTCTATCTGCAGGCCCCCCCTCAGTGTCTGCCCTGGGAGGACACATGGTGGGGGGCTTTCTTCGCCTTGGCTTTTCTTTCCCCTCCTTTTCCAACATTCATTCACTGCAGCCTGAGCAGTTCTCCAGCCTTTACTGGGAGTCTTTGCCTATGCACCTGCCCTATCCCACGATGTTTCAGGGCAGGGTTCTCCGCACGACCTCCAGTGTGTCCCAGCTTGGCCCCTTGGTGACCACCGCCTCTTCCAAACTAGGGCTAGTCTTTGCTGTGTTCGGTGGTGCTGCTTTATGTTGTGTCTTGAGTTGCTTGGTGATCCCATCGCCTTGCTTTATCTGTGATTTTTAATGATGGTGGTGGTTAGGCGGCTGATGGTGCCTAGTGAATGAGCAAGGAAGGGACAGCAGCAGGAAGCAGGATGGAGCATGGCTGGGGTTGCATTTTGCAGAGGTCGAACCTTTTTACCAATTGGCGGTCACTTGACGTGCTGCACGCCAGGTCTCCAGACCTCCAGTTCACCCCAGAAGGTACCAGCACCTCTTACACGAAGGAAAAAAAAAAATCCCCCCCTGCCCCATGCTTATGAGAGAAAGCAGTGGTAGTTTTTGAGCTGCAGCCCTGGGGGATTTCAGGGCAATCATGAATGTAGTGCTGGGTCAGAGCAGAGTCCCTGGGGAATTTGGGGGCAAGTGAGAGCTGGGGCTGGAGTGTGGCCTTGGGGAATTTCAGGTAGCTGAGAGCACGGCTCTGTGCGGGACCATCCACTGCGGTGACTGCAGCGGTTTGATATGCCGTGTCCATTCAGATAGTTGCTGCTCCTCTGCATCCCTCTGCAAACGTGGAGTTTGAGAAGCATCTGGTAGAGAAAACAGTAACAGAAAAGGAAGTGGGAAAAGAAGCTGCCAGCATCTCAGCAGTGCCAGCAGTGCCTGCTGACCTTTTCTGCTTCTCTGCTTCATTTTGGTTTATATAGAATGACTCTGAATTTACACAGGTTGGCATAGCGCTTCAAAGCAAGGAGGGGTTTTTCTATCCCAAGGTTTGGGCCCATGAGAGGGAAAAACCCTCCCACTTTTGGTTGGCTATCTGTGAGGAACAGCTTCTGCTGCAGCCCGAAGGGCGGAGGAGCAGAGTTGCAGGGTTCCCAAAATAGGCAGGAAGATGGAAGAATGCCTCTGCATCAGCACACAATGCCTGCGGCACTGAAGTCTTTGGGTCTCATCATTGTTTCTTGGTTCTTGAGCTCTTTCAGCTTCCTGAAAACAGAAACTGAGAGATGCTATGCAGTTGAGTGACATCTGAGATAATGTCACAGAAAATGTAGAGGGCTCCCCACTTCAGCAGGAGCCTGATAACTTGGGGTGAGAAAGCAGCAGTCCTGAGGCTCGAATGCATGCACTTATCCCCAGGGGATCTATCTCCTTGTGCAAGTCCCATAAGATGCCCACGAGATAGGCGAGGAGAGTGCTTTCTGTCAGGGAACACCTCCAACTCCGAGGTGGTGCAGGGCAGCATTGCCCTGACTCACCCTATGGCATGGGGCAGCAGGCATGACTGCTCCCCCACCTTTGCAAGGACAGCCTTCTGGTGCTAAGCCATGCAGAGTTAAAGACTCACCATGTTGCACCTTTCTGGGGTTTTCATTGTAATTTTTTTTAAACAAGAATTTAGGCTGCGGTGGACCAATGGCCTGGAATTGCCTTCTGGAAAGTACCACCTTAGAGCAGCTCACTGACATGCCCCTGCCATGTGTTGGACACTGTGGTTAGCACTTGCTTAGACTCAGAATTTTCCTTCATATTCATGTGGAAAAAAAGGGTAATTCTTTCTGACAAAAAAAAAATGTGCCTTTCTAGATGAGCCCAAGGTTGAGGGCTCCTATTTGGAGGGACTGTGAAGGGTAGAATTGCAGTGCTGAAGCCACATACCAATTTAGACCCTGTGGGACATTTCCTCAGAACTATATGAGGTCTTCGGGCCAAGAGCTGGAAGAAGGTGGACATTAAAAATTCACAGTGCACCATCTTATAGATGGCCGTGCCCCTATTCTAGATCCTACAGCTGTCCCCAAAACAGGATTGCAAGGGAAAATCTGGAATTCTCATTTTTCACCTCCAATTCATCTTCTTTCCCCCGCCCAGGTTCAAAGGTGACTTTCCACAGGATCTTCTGGGGCCCTCAACCATGTTCATTTTGGACCAGTGCCAACCTCTTAACAGTCTCTCATTCTTTTAATAGCACTTTTTTCTCTGTAATGACAGCAGGCCTATTTTTTTTTGAGTGGGGAATATTTCTGGGCTTACCCTAGTTCTCAGTCCCCAGGTGCGTGTCTGTCTTTGTCAGTGGCCAGTAAATAATAATACGCTGTAACAGGGGCATTCAAAACAGGGGCAGCAAAAGCCACGCGAGGTCAACCTTGGGACGTGGATGGCTCACTGCAGCGAGCTCAGGCAGCGCTTGCTGGTGAGGCAGCCATACGTGACCCCGCAGGCACGTGCGAGGGAGACGTTTGCCGTTCCAGAATGCTCGGGGCTGCTGCGCTTGCTCTGGCTGGATGTCTGCAGCTGCGCATGGGCAACCAGCAGCAGCAGGTGCTTCTGGCTCTGCACCTTCTTCACCTTAGGCATGGCAGGGCCTTGCTTTCTCCGGTGAAGCCTAGTGGGGTGGTGACCCTCACTTCTTGCCTGACTTCCTGTGGTGATGACAGCAGGGGCCTTGGCCTCCCTCCATCCTTCCAGGGAAGCACAGGTGAAAAAGGTGGTGAGAGACATGGCTGCAAACACAGTCTGTGCCTGAGGCAAAGCCAGCTGCAGAGATGCTTTGGCCTAGACATGGGATCATGCAGGGAACAGCGAGAGAGGTTTTGAAGGGTTTGGCTGAAGCAAGTTTTGGAGATGGCAGCTGAATAGGCACCTCTGGGCAACTGACTTTGTTTCAGGGAATACTGGACTTCGTCCTCTTATTCAAGAAACCAGACTTCATTGCAGAAATATCCACTTCTTTCTTTCCAGGCTGGCCTCCTTCCACAAACCATCCGAGAGCGGGTCTGGCTTGCTGTCCAGGGCAAAAGGGAAACAGAGGAAAATTAATGTGATCTGCTCATTGTGGCACCTACCACTCTCTTCAGGATGCTTCCAAAAGCCTTCTTTAACACAGACGTAAAAAAAAAAAAAAAAAAAAAGAAAGATTACACACACACCAAGTCTAGATGTTTCAAATAACCATAAATCTGCAGTGCAGAACATAAGCAGGATAATTGTTTTACCACAGAGAGAGCACTGTAATGCTGACTTGGGATGACCAACAAGGTCAGTGACACAGGGAACACCTGGATGAGTGGATGAGCTGAGGGTGGTGATCACCTCTCCTACATCTAGCAAAAGGACCATCTTTACTGCCCTTCCATTGGCTTTATGTCTGGCGTGTTGGTAAATGGGAGTGTGGGGGGACAGGGACTGCTCCAAAGGCTGCAGGTCCTGATTTCAAGCCTGGGGATGTCAGTGAAGCAATCACAGTCAGCTTCTGTGGACCTGGGGTTTGGCCCAAATGGTGGGTCTGAGGCTTCAGGGCTGGCAGGCTGTTTTTTCCATGATGTACATGAAGTGACATTTTCATTTTCGGTTGTGTGCCAGTGCTGGCACTGTGCTCCCCACCTGCAGGGTGATGGCATCTGTGGGCCTGCATTGCTGTCCCTTCTACCTCTTTCTTTCTGTGAGCTGCTGGCAGTTGTGTCTGTCCTTTCTGAGTGTATTGGGGCAGAGGGACTAGGAGAGGACATCAGAAGCATGTCATGTCTGCAAGCAGAGGCCCATCAAGACTGCCTTACAACAACTCTCAATTCACCTTACAGCCACCAGCAGGCTAAACTTGGAGGTTCTTGGGACTTGCCAATGAAGATAAGCCCTAGTGGGATGTGGTGGGGTAAATGTGGCCAGCTGCTTGGTGTTGGGAGGGGAGAAGGTTTCTTCATGCTGTAGGTTTCAAAACAGTGATGCTCTTCCTGCATTGTGGAAGCAGCAATGTTTGAAGTCTTAAATGTGCTTTCCGCTTTGAGAGCACCCTTTCTGTGTGAAAAGATGAAGTCTGGGGAACATAATTGCAGTGCATGCTGTACAAAAGATGCATCAGGTGCAAGGAAGATGAGAAACAGTCGCAGGAGAGGGAGTTCAGCCTTCTGGGACAGAAAACACAGTGTGTCTTGCAACCCCAGCCATAGCTCTGCTGAGGCTCCTGTTGCAACAGCAGCAGATGAGCCAGGAACGTGTGGTTCACACAGACAACGTGTGCTTTCACAATGCAGTGGAGGCAAATTAAACACTGGGCTCCTCCAAAAACTACTGCTTTTCCTCTTCCTGCTTTCCATCCTCCCAGCTGCATGCATCCACCTTCTGCTATGAGGGTCATCCACCTGCTGTGTAAAGCCCACTTAGCCCTCAATCCTGCCAAAACAGAGTTAGGTGAAGCTTAGAAGTAGTGTAAAAATAAGCGTGGGAAAGGAACTAGGCTGGGGAGTAGGATCTCCTCTTTCTTCTGCCAGCAAATTGCAAGTGTGTTCAAGCTGTTTAAGGAAATCACAGGTTGAGAGCTTAACTTGAGAGAGGAATAGCTGGAGGTACTAGCTGAGGACTGGGGAATCAGGCAGATGGGAATGGTGCTCAGAAATTCCCATTAGCTTATCAGGAAGCACTTATAGCAACAGGACCTGCCAAGCTAAAGGGTGACTTTCCATTGCTTGAATGACTTAAACTGAGACTAGGCAAAATCCTAGGTATGGTAGGTTAGGAAAAGCCCTGTGGTGGCTTTGAGTTATTTGATTAGGTGGCTATTTTCCACTACAATGATTTCTCTGATGCTGGGTTGTGACCTAAGCCGTATCTCCTGCTTTTCACTTCTGGCTATTCCTTCACCAGCTCCCTCTAAAACACTGCTGTTCCTGCGAATTATTTCTACTTTTGGTCCTATACCAAATGAACAAAGGGGCATGAGAATTAGTGGGAAAGGGCTTAGAGACAGCAAAACACAACATTTGAAAGGTTACTTCTGCATTTGCTTCTTCATGAATTGGATTTCAGAGAATTGGGAAGTACTGGTGTGTGACGGAAGAGGAACATATGAACAAGACCACTGAATGCTCTGTTTTATCCATTGGTCTGACAAGGCTGACAAGGCTTAAAAATACCTTCCTGCTTCCTTTCTGTACTTACGCACTTTGTGTGATGCAATTCAATGGTGATATTGCCTTGATGCATGGAAAAGTCCTCCTGGAAGGAGGAGCAAGGACATGTTGTAAGGACATTAATTGCTAGCCTCCACTTTTCCGTCTTCACCCTCACCCTGTGCACGTAGCCAAGCTCACAGGGGAGCAGAGCTTTTGAAGGAGGCCACCAAAGACACTGGGGTGCTGTGTTTAGCACTCTGGTATGTTCCCACAATGACCCTGGTCTGGCAGAAGGGACGGGCAAGCTCTTCACAGCAGTTGCTAGGCAAAGGAAGCTGCTAACAGTGAAACTTCTTGCTCCTAAAGCTGAGATACCATTTGAGATCAGGGAGGAGATAGTCTGTCACTGATCTGCTGGGTATGTGACTGCACAAAGCTGTAAGACAGTGTAAAAGGATACAGTTTGAGGAAATAGACATATTTGATTGATGATATACATCAGACCACATGATGTCAAAAGTCAGTTGAAAGTTAAGAAAATCACAACTCCAGGAGACAGAGGGAGGCATGGGAATAAGAACACTGCTCCTCTTGTGTGTCTAGTACTGCTGCATCCACCTCCCCGCAGTGACAGTGGCTCTGCACTGCCTCCGCGCAATTGCTTCTGCTTGGAGCAGAGGAGAAAATAAATTCCATTTCCATGTGCTTCCATTCTGTATTGAAGACTCGTGCTTCTGTATTGCAGACCATGAAGACCCGTGCCCATTTTGTATTGAAGACCAGTGCTCCACCCCAAACCCTCAGCAGCAGGAGCACCTGAGATCTTCTTGTTTGACATGGATATGACAAGAGCGTGAACTCAGGGGTCAGGCTTTGTGTGAGAGCAGGCATTTGCTGGGTGTGGGAAACATACTGGACTCCAGTCTGTCAAAGCTGTCGTCACACTGGAGTAGCTGGGGAGCTGTAAGAGGCAGAGGAGTGTGCGATCTTTTCACATGCTGTTCAGTCATCTGCTTGCACAGGGATTGGTGCTTGGGAAGTGAAACGTTACTTATCCCGTCCTCAGTCTCAGGAGCCTTCTCATATTTTTTCACTGAATATCCCTGACATGCCAGCCGCTTTGTTGTAACCTAGCCATGCGTGGCTTAAGTTGTCTTGCCTGCGATAGTGAAATCTGTGAGGCCACACTTGGACTGACACAAATGTGTCCAGCCATAAACAAGGCTGGTATGAGGAACCTGTAGGTGCCTTCTGCTGTGGCCAGGAGGAAGCAAACCAAAAGAGCTGATTGCCTCCTTGCTGCAAAGGGGGCGGTTGTATGCGTGGGTAGTGGTAAGAGGAAATGAGGGGCAACATAATCCCCAAGTTCAGGAACTGGCATGCAAAAACACGGTCCAGTGGTAAGAATTTCTACCAGCAGAGAGGAGCATAGCAGAGACCATTGCTATCAGTAAGAAACCAAAGCTGGAGAGGTGTGTGAGTTGGGATGTCCAAGCAGCCACCTAGCCTGACCTCAGTAAATAGGGAGATGAGAAAACGTGCAAAATCAGTTTACCGAGGCTCTGTCCTGCCAGGCTAGTAGGTTTATTTTGATAAGATAATTGACTATGTTGACAGAGGACTTTGGAAAGGCAGTCCTTATAGAAAGGCAGTGCTACAGGCAAAGCCATTAAACTGAAGAAACGGGATTAATGTGAGCATTGTAAGGATTTACCTAAAGAAGGGATGTCAGGGGGTTGTGCCTCGAGGGAAGTGGGCAGGGTGGGAAGGGGTTATTAATGATGCTCCTCAAAGGGGTGATCTTATTTACCCAGCAGGAAAACAAGCCCTAATCAGATTTGGTCAGATTTGAAGGGCTAGTCACTGCAGAGATTGCTTAGGCTGCAGCACAAGAAGAGCTGAAGGCACCAGGGACTCGAATGGGGGAAACAGGATGAAAGTCAGCAGCACAAAGTGCAAGTTTGTGTGTTCAAAGAGTAGCTGTAAGATGTGTTGCTCCCCTCTTGTCCTCTGCCTTTCAGAAATTACAGAGGAAGGGGAGTTTTGATTGATTGGTGATGAGTTCTCACCATGGTGTAGCCAAGAAAAATAAGAAGGTGACCACAAATGAGATCTCCCCACCTGGTTTAAAGGCATGTTTGGATGTCTAGGGAGGTGCGGGGTACCTACAGCAGGGTTGCAGGGTGGCTCTGGGCAGCCCTGCCGGGCTGACAGAGGACAAGGCAGAGAGGGTCAGGCTAGGGGAAGGGCGTGCTGTGTGAGGAGAGACCAAAAGAGCATGGCCAGTGCCCAGACGTGTGCAGGAGCATGGCTGCTGTGTGGGAGAATCTCCATCGCAGTGACAGCAGGGTGCTGACACTGGAAAATGCACGGTGACAGTGCCTTACTAGGACATGGGGGCAGCAAGTCCAAGCCTGTGCCTATCCACGAGCCCGCTGCAAAGCCACACTCACCCAACAAGGCTGATGATGCCATGTGTCCACTGCTCAGTGTGCCACCTTACCCTGGGGTAGATCTTTCCCATGGTAGCAGGGACAGGGATGAGCCCTTCAGAGAGCTGTTCCAGACATGTTTGCTTCAGGCTTATTTCCAAAAACGATCCTAGGGTTTCTGGCAGTGCTTGCAGCCTTCTAAAGGTGACGCAGCCTTCTTTGGAAGGTTGCACACTTCTCAAAACCAGGACTCAGCTGTGGAATGCCAGAGAGGGAACCCACAGCACAGCTGTCGAACAGGCCAAACACAGCACCTGTGCTGTGGGGTTGCTTTGTCTCTTCTCATGGCTGTTCATGAGCAAGTTTAGATCTCGGGCCTCCCCTCAGTCTTTGTCATGCCCTAAGTGGAATATGAGAGACATTGACAGAGGAGTTGAATTAAACAGACTCATCTGACCCTCACAGCCAGTGCCTCTGAAGGAAGACAAAACTGAGTAAAACCTCTGAAGGAAGACAGAACCTCTGTGCCCTAGAGGTCCGAGGGTTTCCATCAAAAAAGTGTGATACCCATGTAGAGGGGGAAGTCCCACAGCTCACACTTACAGAAAATCACTCTTTTTTAGGTTCAAAGGGAAAAGAAACAAACTAAAGCTGGACACCACATTTAGGTTTGAGGTTCAATTGTTTTCAGGTTTGGTTTTTCTCTTAGGCTTTGGGGCCTTTTGCTTTTGTTTGTTTTCTCCTGAACTTCCCCTCCCACCTTCAAATGTCAACATGACAGGTTTCTGGAATTGAGTGGTTTTGACCTTTGCTTCCTGAAAGCCCAGATTTTGCACTTCCCATGTTGCCGCGTGATTTGTGTGTACACTAGAATCAACTATATCTGCGGATGCATCAACAAGGATAGATACATAGCTGTCTCTAAATAAGAAAATCTGCCAAAAGAAAAAAAAAAAGGTGCATTTGGCAAGAAAAGTACTCCTGAGTGAGGAGTGACCGGTCTGCAGGTTGCCAGCACAACCTCACTGCAGATGGAGATTTTGGAAGCTTTCTGTAATGATCCCGCTACTGAGCACATGTAAACTGAAACCAGCTAATGCTTTTTAACACATGTATGGGCATATTTTTTCAAGGGGCCAGAAAAAACAGTGGCCTTGACAGTGCTCTTCTGGCCATTGAATTTCTTGTTCCAATGAAGAAACAAGCCAGAGTCTCATAAGAATATACAGGCACAACCTCAGCACAAGATAAAAAAGCTTCTTATTTTCTTACTGTCGTAGAAATAGATGTTTCTTTTTTTTTTTTTTTCAGTTGGATTTTTTAATGGATCAGTCTAAACCATATCTGTCCTGTAAAATTTCATCCCAGTAGCGCTGATGCCTTTTAAGTCTAACCACAACCAAAGCAGAGGATAACAGTGCCTAGCAGCACTGGTTACAGGTAGTGCTTTCAGCTCTGCTTTTAACAGAGGGTATAATTCTGCTCTTTGGGTGTGACTCCCATTGAAATCAGTGTTGCATTATATATACAAATCTGTGTCAGAATGGTATTCACATTTACTGAGCTTTTCCATATTAGGAAATCGCAGGTAGGAAGCTAGGCTGCAAGACAGCAGCATGTGCTTTCATTCCAATTAACTCCTCATTTACATGCTCTCAGTGGGCAATGGGTGTGATTTGCCTTACTCCACTCTCAAAGACAGGAGAGGTTTGAACACAACTGTGTGGGTGAAATTATATACAACAGTCGGAGCTGATTTAATGCACAGCTTTTGCTGACAGAAACCTGTCCCTTCTCTCTGCCCTCAGTCCACCAGATCCTGCTGCTGATGCTGGTTCATGGGTGTTTGATATTCCAGTAAACAGATGCAACAGACAAAGATGACCAAGAAAAGCAAGTTTATTTAATTTTTTTCTGCTGGGTTAGCATGTTGAACCAGATTCCAAGAGGGCACTGAGGGGTAAAAGTTCCAGGGTGAGATTTGTCCCTCTCTCTGATCAGCTGTATGGAAGTAATTCTTGGGATTGTTGCAAGCCTGCATCTTAGAAACTAAGCAACATGTGAACCAACTGTGGATTACTAAAATCAAAACAACATTCTGACCAACAAAACCCACTTGCACATTGTCAGCTTTTAGTTGTATTGACAGATTCCTCAAGTTGGCAAGCCAAATGCCCAGCAGACCTAAGGTAGAAGGGAGATCTAAAGAGCTGCTTCTCAAACATGCAACTTCATACCTTGCTTCATTCCTTTTACATGTGGGGTTTTATATCTGCAGGTCATCATATTGATACACACGCTTAAACATTTATTTGCTTATGTTTGCACTATGTCAATTTCTCATTGTCACTGTGGTTTTATGATTAGGATGGCTTGAACTTCTGTGGACCTCTGCAAAATCTCCAGGACTGAAGTCCTCAGGCCTCACCTCCGTATGGTCCACTCTGAAGCCAACTCAGAGCCTTACACCTTTTTCCCCAGTGAATGCAAGGGGAGGCTCAGTTCTGCAAGTAGCACAAAGCAACACCGTCCTGTCTGGATAAGAACCAGACTGAAAGTCATCTTCCCCATGATGCAGTCACTTGTGCCAAATAGCAAAATGCCTGATTAGGCAGGCTTTCCAGGGTCCTGGCTGTCCTCAACTGCACTCCAGCACTGCTGATGCCTGGAGCAGGGAGCGCAGGTGCCCTGCCTGCAGGGAGAGACGGGACTCCAGCAGCCCTCTGAGGTAGGGGAACAGGGAAGGGAGCGTGCTGTAAATGTGCACCCGAGCGTACCACACAGCAGCCCTCTGAGGTCAGGCAGGTCTCTTTCCAATGCTCGCTCATTGCTGCATTTAAATCTCTTCTGTGTAACAGCACAAAAAAAAAAAAACAAGAAAGGGAAAATACAGCCCAGCATGTGCTGCCACGTGCTGCGTTTCAGCAGTCTCTACCTGATTGCTCACCTGATGTGGCACCCAGTGCTGCTGCACATGGTGACATGTTGTCCCTGCTCTCCATCCCAAGACCACAGCGGAGGTCATCGGGACCAGGCCGTGTCGGCCACAGTCATGCTAACACAAAGCTGCCGTGTCCTGCCAGCCTAAGCTGCTTCTGGAAACAGGACCAATGTGCCAATATAGCCGGTGTGAATGTTTAAATGTCAGCCTGAGTCTCTTGCACAGCCTGCTACTGCCAAGGGCTGTGACTCCCTAGCTGGCAGGGCTGGCACAGCCATTGCAGGCAGTGCAGCCTGCTTTACTGAGGAGAACCAGCATGTCTACTGCTTTATCTTCACACACTGAGATGGAAACCGTGGAAGATCAGGTTCTCCTTTGTGAGCAGATGAACCACCTCTGCTGTAAGGGAAGAGTTTGTGGGAACTAGCCTTGGAGGGGGTGTGTGTGTGGATGAGGTCAACTGTGAGTGCCAGCTTGTGTGCTTGTGGGGCAGAGACCCACTCATTCTTTCCTGCATGGACCATGTGTGCAGGCCAGGCTCTTCTACGTGATGGTAACACAGTGATACCTCACAACAACAAAGTACAGTGATCGAGTGGGTCCCATACAGCAGTTTGGGTAACTGAAGAAGATTAATCCCAGGTTATTAAGGCAACTTTGGTTTTGGCAAGAAGCTCTGGTGCTTTGAGCAGCAAAAATCAAATATCCATGTAGTAATCAGGACAAAGTCATACTTGCCAAACAATGTGGGTGCATTTTTACATCTACCTTACTTGAATTAATTTTCCACATTTCCCCCTCTCTGCTTCTGAGTTCAGAAGATTTTGTTTAACTTCATTCCTCACTCCTGACTTACCATGGCACAGCAGACATACTACCTGTGCTTTCTAACGTACCATGTCACCAAAGCATATTATCTGTCTGTGCATGGCCCGTCTGGCACCAAGCAGTGCTGCCTGCCCTGGGCATTGCTGGACTCTGATCCCAGCCCAGCACCATGCTTGCAATACTTATCCCAGCACACTTTGATAGCAGTAACTCTCTGCCTTGGTCTTGTGAGGGCAGAGTTTGGCCATTTGGATTACTGAGGTAAGCAGTCTGTGGATTTGATTACCTGTGTGATAATGGGAAACAGTCTGTCTGCTAGCTTGGTTGTTACCTGACTTCAAAGCTCTTAGCCCTCTGAAAGGCCTGCCACAGCATACAAACCACTCTTGAAGGCCAGAGGACTGCTGATCTCTGGAGCATGCAGAACAAAAGTGTACCAAGGCCAGAGGGCACTGTACGTGGTCAAACACTAGCTCCAAGCCCATCTGCCAGGTTTAAAATGGCTTTCACAAGTCCAATGGAGACTTCCTTGGGCCCAGCATGGTGGTGGAGCACAGTACCTAGGGGATGATGCCAGGGGAGGGGATCCCCAGCAAACATGTGCGGCCTTTGCTGAACACAGGGAGAGGACTGAGCCCAGCATGGGGACACTGCCTGAGATTTCCTTGTTCAGTTGGACTGAGCACCATCAAATGCCAAACCCTTTGAAGTGGACCATCACCCAGCAGCATCTTTGTATGAAACTGGTTTTGAGACCTCTCAGTGAAGGGTCTAGGACATAAGAGGGACGGACTCCCTCCCATGTTCTGAGCGGTCCATGCCATCTGTCGTGCTGTGCTGAAAGTAAGTTGCAAAAGTGAAATCTGCCCTTGTTTCCTGAAAGTTCTCTTTTGTTCTGTAAACAAAACCATACTTTAGCTCTAATCTGTGTTGTGATGAAGCATTTAACTTCTCCAAATCTTGCCAGTTTCACAGTCTAAAAGTTGAGGACAGATAGTGGAAAAAATGAGAACAAAAAATCTCAAGCTGTGGGGTTTTTGTTATTGTTATTTTCCTTGATGACAGTGATTTTCTGTAGCATGAAACTGTTGGGTTTTCCTTTTTCCTCACTAGACTTTTTTCCTTTTGTTATTGACATTGCGTAGGGGACAGCCTATCTTTGTGTGAACGACTTAAGTGTTCAGGATGCTGGGACACCTTTGGCAAGACTGTCTTCTGCCCTTCTCCTACAGGAAAACAAAAAAGGTGTCATTTGATGCCACTGATGAACAGACAGGCATTACCAGCTTAATTCAGTTCATTGCTCCGTATACCTCGTATTCCACATGCTGGCATTGGAGCCATCAAATGCTGACAGGACAGGAGGAAATGGCCTCAAGTTGTGCCAAGGGAGGTTTAAATTGGATATTCTGAAAAATTTCTTCACTAAAAGGGTTGTCAAGCACTGGAACAGGGTGCCCAGGGAAACTGCTGAGTCTTCATCCCTGGAGGTATTTAACAGAGATGTAGACATGGTGCTTAGGGACATGGTTTATTGGTGAGATTGGCAGTGTTAGGTTAATGGTTGGGCCCAGTGATCTTGAAGGTGCTTTCTAACCTAAATTATTCTATGATTCTATGAAAAAAAACCTTCCTAAAAGTATTATTCTGCTTTGCAATGGGACCATTTACCTGACTAAGGTGGTTTTAGGGCACTTGTGCAAGCACTTTTTGGTGATGTGTATCTCTGGAAACACGTCTTGGATACTTCCCATTCAACCTGGATATTCTTATATTAAAAGCATGCAGATGTGCTTGTAGTTTACATTAACACAGATGAGAATGTCAATTCACATTAAAAACAATAAAAAGGGGTCCAAGTTCTGTAGGAGGGAGTATGTTTATGAATCCTCACCAGAGAGTAGGTGCTGTGTTTTAGTTTTTAGTATTTACCCAGTTCTGCCCTTTCTGATATTTCTCTGAGATATCAACTGAGAAATAAGGGGAGATTGTCTTTTTGTTGTTATTACCAATCTCTAAATGTTAAAAATAATGATGTTTGAGTGTGCTGGAAATATATTTCTGCAGCAATGTCTCTGCTATTCAGAAAAAGCTGGTGATGTCAGTGGATCTACAGGAAAAATTTAGCAGCAATATATTTGAACAGCCTTCCCTTTGAGTGTAAAGAATTTCTACCACAAGTGCTGATTAGTGAGATTAATTTCCTCTACATAGCACATACGCTGCAGAATTTCACTTGCCTTTTGTGCTTTTTTCCTAATGGTTTTGTGTGAAAGCACAGGAAAAATGTGGTGTGTGTGATGCTCTCACATCTTCCTCTTTTCCACAGTAATTTTTTTTAGCAGAATTTAAAGACCCTTTCTTATTAAACCCAAGCTTCCCTTTTCAGTCTGCAATGCTTTTTCTACCCTTTTAAACCTGTTTCTGAAGCACATATAGGTAAAATGCTGAAGGCCTATTAAAGTGTGTGAGAAAGCTTATTCCTGTGGGATTTTGCTGTGAATTAGTGGGCTTACGTTACCCGCTACAGTGCTCATAGAAAGGAATCTCTTCTGAACTTTGACTTCAATATGTATGAGTCCTTCAACTTTGTTAGCATCATAAGAATGCATAATGCCTCTTCCCTTGAAGAGATGGCTTCCAAGAATCAAAGGTATGTGCTTAGGGAAGCTTTAAGTGATGGAAAAAATACGACTTTTGCCTCTGATCAAAGCAGAACAACACACTTGATGTCTACAATCTCTCTGTTATTGCTGTCTCCTTGCAATCGGGGAGCTCTCCAAAGGAGAAGGTACCAAGGGCCACGATACCTAGGAAAAGAGGAGTTCTGCCTGAGAACAGCACCTGCAAGTTCTTCTGTCTATCTAAAATCTAGGCAGCCTTAATGAAGTGATTAGCTGCTCGGGGTTCCTCTGTGGGTAAGAAGGGGTTATGATGCCTCCTAGCTACAGACTGGCAGCTGATGAACTCAATCACTTTCCCAGGGACTGCTCATCTAAGAACAGGGTTAAACCCTGAGGAAGAAATGTTGAAACATGGTTGTGACAGGCTGGAGTTTCACTCTAGCTGTAATATGCTAATGGAATAAATATTAAAATAAAAATTAAAAAAAAAAATGTTGAATTTAAAATTAAAGTGAGATGATTAACTGTACAGCTATAATAGAGTTGCCAGTAACTGTAATGATTCAGGATAAATGATTGGACTGGGATTAGAAAGTATATGGGCCCTCCTGACTTGCAGAGAGGGAGAGGCAGCCCCTGACTCAGGGCTAGGACTGTGACTTGGAAAAACAACATAGAAATGACTACATCAATGATTATTTTTTGTCTTCTCTGAGTACCATGAAAACACTTGTATGTAAACACATGGTCCTGGTGTCATTTGCATTGGCAGATCATGCCGGCGTTCCTGTTAGAAAATGCATGGGCCAAGTACTAATGTACAAGATTTAAATCAGAGCCCGAATCATGAAATGTACACACTAGAAACCCTGCATTGAAGAGACACAGAATCCCAGTCTGACTCAATAGCAAGCTCCTCTCTGCCATTTCATATAAAACGATTTTTATTTTTTTTTCTCTACAGAAAAGCTGTAACATGTTCTTGTTCTGATACTTGATTTCTCTATAGAATACCACCTGGTTAATTATGTAAAATAAAACTCTGATTTGTATTATGATCCAATAAACCAAATTCACTCCTACTAATCCATCTAATTCAAGGAAGCTGAACTGAAGAAAAACTGGAGCAACACAGTGGCAAATAATTTCAGATAAAACAGATGCATTTGGTTTAAATCAAAGTAATTTAAATTAGCAAGGCAGAAATCTGCATTTAAATAAATTATTTTAATCTTGTGGTTTTGTTTGCACTTTATTTTATTTTATTGGAGAAAATCAGTTTTTCACTGATGTGTAAACCCTCTCACTGTGATTATTACAGCTAAATATAACACCTTACGCTATACCAGGGTTTGTTTTATTTTACAGGAGGATGTTCAGTATCTGTACAAATCTACATCACTTAGCATGTATTTACTCCCTCGGGCTCTTATTTACTAAGCGGTTTGTTTTTCTGCTTAGGATTTGATTCAGACCGGTTTTGTTTGTCCGTTGGGGTTTGTGAGGTCTCCGCCCTTCCAGGCTTTAGGGCAAGGACAGCCCACACCTCTCCTCTGCCCCATTCAGGGGCAGGCAGGTGGGTTAGACAGGGCTATTCAAGTCTGCGTTTAAAATGCAAAATTTAAGAAAGCCCACTTAAGCTGCACATCTTGGTGGTCTCAGCCGAGCACCACCGTGCCCCCCCCGACACTTACCCTTGATGCCCACCACTTGCGGGTAGGGCCCTTTTCTGCCCCCTCAACCCAAAACCCTCCACCCTTTTGCTGAAGGTGCATCCAAAGCATCGCTGAGGGGCGAAGGCGGCACCCGTGCCTGTCCCTGGGTGGCGGGGGTGGCGGGCGCTGCAGCCTTACGCACGCCCTGCGAGGAAGCTGTGGGCGGGTGTGAGGCAACTTATGAGGCCGAGCACCCGCCCGCCGCCCTGTCTTCCCCTGCATCCCGGTGAGGAGCGAGTATCTCGGAGGCTCTGCGGCAGACGCCGGGTGCCCATGGCCCGGCACTGAGCCCCCTGCCTCTTCCCTGCCTGGGGAGGAAAGCGGGGAAGGCTGGGCTTGTGCTTGTGGTTTTTTGGGGTGGCAGCAAGCAGGAAGCAGAGGGCCGCGGTGGAGGCGGGTGCTGTGGCTCCTCTGTTGCCGTTCCCCTGACCGTGTGCCCCTCTCCTCCTGGCCCAGGAGCTACGGGAAGATGGCGTGCCTGCCCGCTGCCCCACCAGCACTGAGGAGGTGGCTGGTGCTCAGGCTCTTCATTCTGCTCTGCCTTAGTTTTGGTAAGCAGGAGCGGCTGGCGTGGGAGCGTGGGAGGTGTTGTGCTGGGCCCAAGCAGGGGATGGTGGCCCCCAGAGCACTCCCTCTGGTGTCTTCTGCCAGGGCTGAGTCTGGGCCAGGGTTTGGGGTGACTGGCTCTGCTAACCATGGCGGTGAGCACAAAGAACATGGGAGCTCTCAGCTACCCAGGCCAGTTGCACTGGGCTGCCAGGTGGTCACCCCTCCTAGGTGGGATGAGAAGAAGGAGGGTGTTTTCGGGACAGCTGATGTCTGTGGGGAACACGTGGAGCCGCCTCTTGGGCGTCATCTTCAGCGGGGGGGACAGTTTCTGCAGTTTTTTGGATGGCTAAAAGTGAGTGTGTGGTGAGGAAGACAGGGCAGGGCAGCAGATCAGAGGGTTCTTGGCTGCCCAGGCAGCGCTGCGCACAGCGAGTGCTTTCTCCAACAACACAAGTCCTCGTCAGAGAACTGCAAGGGCTGTGCCCACTCCTTCTCCAAGGACCTGCCACAAAGCTCGCTGAAGTCCATAGGTTCCTTCTGACCTCAAGAGGCTTGGGATGAATTTTCTCAGCTGTGAGAAATGTTAACCTTGAAACCACACAAAACTAGCTTCTAAGCTGGGGTTCTTCATGAATGAAAAATAGGTGGGGCTTATTGACACTTCTGGTGTATCATTGTAGCTAACAATAGAGCAAACCTGAGTTGAACTGAAGCTTTGATTAAAAATCAAATTATGCAAAAATCAGGTTTTCATGCTGATGTTGTGAAACTGGCTGATATTCCATGCTGAGTTTCATTTTGAGTTTCAGTCTCAGAATCTTAAAACAAAACTCTGAGAATTTAACAGGGATTGAATCGCAGGGCTCGCTTGTAAAGAAAGCTACCATCTCAAACACCGCTCGCAAGATCTCTGATCTCCCATCTTCTGTCTTCTTCCTCACTCCTACCTCTGAGCTTGCAAAGCACATCAATCACGGATGTGTTTTGCCCATACGGCAATGGGCAAACAATCTATCATGTGCAGATCTGCTTATCTCTCTGTACTTTAAGAGCTTGTGGTATGTTATTAATGTAATGACAAGCATGTGGTAATTTGCCAGTCATATAGCTTCTCTCAAAAAGGGTGCTGATTCCAAGGCCAAAGATGGGCAATACTTGGATATACAATCCGATGCATGCTAATATCCAGTACTAGAACTAGGAGTTTGATATAGATGTACTTTTTTTCGATACGATTTACTAAGACAGTGATGGTTTATCCTACTTTCTGTCTCTCCATCTGTGTCTTAGGCCCTTGCTCACAACTTTCAAATTCCCTGCCAAGTTTCAACCAAACTTGCCAGGAAGGCAGAGCTGGCAGAGATGCCATGTCCTTGCACGCTGTGTGGAAGCCACTGGATAGCCACGGGCAGCACCCGAAAAGCCAGAGCCCACGCTGCCCCTCCTCATGCTCAACCAACAGAAAGGACAAGAGGCAGATATGGGGGGGCTGTAAGGGGTGTGGTGGCACTGAGGGCTAGAAACAAAAGGCACAAATCCGTAGGCCAGCAGGATTTGGGCTGAGAAGACTTACTTCTCCAAATCTGAATGATTACACAATTCCAGAGTTTAAATCTGCAAGAGACAGAGTGGGGGGGGGGAACAAAAAACTACTTTGAAAAGAATTATGTCAGCTTTTGGGGCATAACTGCTAGATGCTTCCCATGCAATGAGTCAGTGGAAGTCCTGGTGCCCTAGGAGCAGGTTGCTTGGCAGACTGTTAAGAACAGCATAGCTGATGCATTTCCATTCTCTGTACACACACATACACACCCTGCCACCTTCCTCTCCGAAAAGAGGTATTCCTACATTAATGACCCTTGAAAATACATGGTACAGTACCCACAAACAAGTGGTTTTAAAACCTTTACTGGTACTTGTAGGTGATGCCTTCCCTAAGTTGCCCACAGGGACCACAAGGACCAACTTCTGACCTTGTCATGGCAAAATGAAGCCCTGAGAATCTGCCATCACCCTGACAGTGACTTCCCACATGTTCTTAAGCGAGTCCCCAAGGCCAGCATTTACAGAACTGACACCACATGGGACTGCTCATGACCACATCACGGCACAGTCAAAAAGCTGGCACCCAGAGCCTCTGGCTACATCTTGTGTCCTTGGGTTTAGCCCAGGTATTCTGGTGCTTGCCTACCTCCGTGCCGTGGTGCTCTGAAAGGTCAGGTAGAGTGCTAGGATGAAAGCAGGAGTTCTCGGTATACCCTGTATGAGTGAAATAGTAATACAGAGAATGCCAGGCTGAATTTTTACATTGTTGAAGGCAGTAGAAGACATTAACAGTGGGCTTAATTAAAAAGAATTATTTGAAGGTTGTATTTCATAGGAAATTATGTATGCCCAAACTCTGTAGATAGATTTATTTCCCCTTGAATTGAATCCTTCTACTCTGGGGTTCACCTGAGGTGACCCACTGAAATGCCAGTGTAATTTAGAGCTGCTTCTGAGATGTCATCTGTTGCTGGAGACACTGATGCTCATGAACACCCAGCTGTCTCGGCACAATGGAAAAGTGGCAGAACAGTCTTGACTGCAGCACAAACTTATTTATTTATGATCTGAATGCATGGCCGGTATCCCCATGCACTTGTTTTTCTCCTGCCATTGCACCTTTACACCTGTCTGCAAACTGCAGGGTGTTCTCAGTCCCAGTTTGTTATACCAGGATAATGTTGCTAGAAGTCTTTATATGACCATTCCCTGCCCTGTGTGCAAATGTGGTGTAGACACTGATTACAGGAACCCAGTGAGGCCAGCTCTGTGAACATGGAGTATACCTTTTAAGCTTCCCTGGAGTCTTTCCTTATGACTGGGGACCACTTAGCTCTTGGTTTCTTCCCGGTGGTGAAATTTTTTGGGAAGTTTCAAGGAAAATCCCTACAACTTTTCTGAGTTATTAGAGAGCTGAGAGGGGGGGAATATCCACTTCCCTCCGCACTGCAAGCGGGCACTGGCTCACAAGTAACTCACTCTGGGAATCCCCTCTCGCATGTTACTGTCAATAAAGAGCTTGGAGTGGAGCTGGGTTTCAGAAAGCAACAAAGAGGGCTGAGAATGAGAAAGATTCCCTGTTTCATATCCCTCCCCCCCAATACTGAAGTGCCTACCAATGAGTTTTAGGTGATTGGCATCTAATTGCCATGCGTCTCCAGTATGGGTTGTGCATAGGGCAGATTTCATGGTGGAGGTGGCAGAAATTTTTCTTTACATATCGGATTTTCCCACTTGATCACTGGATGCAAATTGAGTTTCCGTCTTATTGCTCTTGCTCCCTTCAGCTTGGGTTTTTTATGTCTTTTTTCGGATGAGATTCTGTCTCCTCCTGTTCCAGACATGCAGAAAAGAAATGCCTCTGGTTCAAAACCAAGAGCAGTGCAACTAAGGAACTCCTTATTCTCTCTGTTTGTCTGTCTGTCTAGCCAGAGTGAAACCTGCTGTAACAGCTTGTTTGGAGAAATGGAAACCCAACTAATGGCTCCTGCTTTTGCATATAGACTCTGTTTAACTTCTGTTGTGGTTTGTTTGGGGTTTTTTTTATGGAAGAATTCTTCAGGAAAAACATAGAGAATTAATCATAGACAAGCTACGTTCTTACACAGTCAAAATACAGTTATACACCTGCATATTGAGTTTGTAAAGCTACAGGTCAAACATTCCTTTCACCCCCATTGTTTCCTTTTTCCAGTTAGATTAGAATGAACCCCAATAACTTCAGTGAGTTCCTGTTGCTCTGAGGGCAACAGATTTTTGCATTTATTGAATCACTGAGACATTTGCAACCTTTCTGCAGTGTGAATGTCAGAAATTCCTGCATTTAAACATGCAAAGTCTGGGGCTGAAGTTTTTACCCGGGGTAGGTTACCAGCCGAAGTTGCCACCCCCTACACCCTCACACCTTTCCTGCTTGTTGCAGCCTCAATTCTGACCTACAAGCGCAGTTTAATGGGTGTAATTAATCTGACATAAATGAAGGCTGCCACTGATGGAGTTATCTCCTTGTCTTGCTTGTGATGAGCTAGTTTTCTGCAGAGATCAGCTTGATCTCTTCAGTTCCAGTTTGCTTTTACACCCGATGCTGGGTACCTTGGAGAGGGATGCAGACAGGCTGCACAGCTGAGGGGACCAAACGGGTCATTGCCACCAAAAGGTGTGATCCTGCTTCTCTCTCCTCACTTCTGTCTACATGGTCCTCCTCTCCTGTGCACTAATTCTGGTACATGTCTGATTCTTGGATGATCTATTTCACCTTCCTGCTTAACAGAAAGTTTCTTTTTTTCCTGCTTGTTTTACACCCATGTGGTATATTGAACCAGCCTCTGGAGAACCCTGCAAGGAAAGCAGTGGGAGCACATGAGGTTGGAAGGGAAAGGGGAGGCAGATCCCCTCAGATTATGTGGGGAAGGCACGAGATCAGTGCCAGTTTGTTGTCTGGCTGCACCCTGAGGTTGTGCCGGGCTGGAGGAGAATTTCTACATTCAGAGAAACTTTCTTTCCATTTAAACACGTTTCCCACTACAAGTGCTGTGCACATGTAGATGTGGTATTTTTCATGAGGTGACAAAGCAAATGTGCTGAACACAGTGAAGTCTGTTTGCTTGACAAAAGGAGGTCAGTTTTGTTCCTAAATAGATGAACTTTATGTTTAATTGTAGCAGTTCTGTCCCCTTGGAGAGACATCACCACTGGGAGTCTTAGGAGGTCATTTGAAAATATGTAAATCTTTCCCAACGTGGAAATGCCACAGGCTTTGCTTCTGCTTTTTCACTGTTATGCTTTTAAAATATCATTGGTCCCAGGGGACTCCCTGGCTGAAAAGAAAAGTGCTGACTGTTGGCTAACGGTGACATCTCTAGCTATACTGCACTCAAAAGATGTACACACCTTTTGGCAAACCCGTAATGCTACTGTATCGTATAAGAAGTTGTTAGAAAGGACCATCGAGGCAAGTGTCTCTACGCACTGCTGCTCTCACCATAGCAGGTACTCTCCAGTGTAGTTTAAAGCGCCTGGCAGACAAGGATTTCATCCCTGTGCTAAGGGAAGTGCTTCAGTGTGACAGCTCTTGCTGTCAAGACACTGCTTCCTTAATGGCCAAGTGAGCCCCTTCCTCGCACCGCCTTGCACTGCGATGCTCCAGTGGCTCTGCCCAAGTCTCTCATTTCACTCCCTCTGCAACTTCTGTAGCTTTCAGACACCTCTGGACTGCTTTGGTCTCATTCCCTTGGTCATCCTCCAGTTAATTACCATTCATCACGTTGTACTCTTATATAGGGCTGTTTAATCTCTCCTCCAGCCAGTCCTCCAGCTGCCAGGCTGTTGTCAACATTGTCATCTGCAGAGTGTTTGTGAGTCAGTGCCTGAGCAGGGACCAGGTTTTTACAAGAAGATAACGGCTGACAGGCCTGTAGCATTGTTAGCTGCACTGGTGAATATTGCTATGGCTGCGTGCAAGCACTTTAAAAGCAAAAAAATATATAAAAATGTGAAATTTTTTAATATCGAGTGGGCTTATGTGAGAGGTACATTTGATTTCCTTGGTTATTGAGCATTTTCACCTTCTATTAGTTTCAAGAGCAGTCTGGCTACTTGGAGAGCACATCGAGCAGTGAGATCAGGCAGGCACTGAAGAAAACTGTGGCCTTAAGGAGCAGGGAGGACCTCAGCTTCAAAAGCTCTGCTGTGAGGACATCAGTATTCATGGCAATGGTACTGGAGGAATTAGGAAAATGACCTGAGAACATCTTCAGCTGGGAGATAGATCTAGAGGAAGTACAAAGTGGTCCAATCTGCGAGGGACAGAGTCCCCAGGGAAAAAAATAGCAAATGTATTTTTGTCTTTGTGTCTTACACAACTTCCACATCTAGTTTCTGCCCTTCAAACTGGGAAACTGTAATAGCACTGGGCCAGTTGCAGGAAGTTGATCTCGAAAGGAACTAAAATATGCAAATCCACCGAGAACATCCAGATATAGTGTCCCTCCTGCCCTTTTTTTATTGTAGTGGGGTCACCCACTCCATGTGCTGGCAACAGGGAAAGGCGGAAGTTTCAGACTCTTCCACTCGCTTCTTTCCGCATGTAAAAGACGTCCTTCTGTCCCCATTGCTGGTGTCCCTGTTGGTACACAGCACAAGAGATAAACAAGCTCTCCTTCCTCTCTTCCCTGAGCAACACCCATGCGGAGTGCTCCACAGCAAAGGAGAAGATCTTAAGACACAAGATAGTCCCCATGCCACCCCTACTTTGGCACCTCATCTCCAGCTCCTTGCTTGGATCTGACCTCCTGGCTAGTGCCAAGATTAGAAATTTGCCGAGCGACTTGTAAAGAGTTGTTATCTTACTCATCTTAGAAACAAAGCAGACTGGACATACCCAGGTGGTGGGCTTGTCCCAGACGGGTCAGTGCTGACTTAGGAAGCAGTAGATTTTTACCCCGAGAAGTCCTGAAACAACTGGAGCAAGAGGGAGGGGTACTGGCTGGCTGGTGCTGCCCCAGCACTGCAGCGAGCCTCTTTACCACAGTATTTCAGATTCCCTTTCGCCTTCTCAGTTGCTAACTGCAGATCACAGAACTTTTTCATGATTAATGGAGTTTCCTCCCTTTTGAAGACAGGTTTTTGACATCGTCGTGACTCAGCAATGGTGCTTGCTTTCATTCCCTATCTGGATGGGTTCCCTTGCTGGGTTTTGTGGCAAAAAGGCAACTGGGTGTGTGTGTGAAATCTGCTTTCTGATGAGCAGCAATTAAGACCAGAGAAAGCAGAGTGTTCAGTCTACAACCTGAGAAGGAAACCACAGTTGGAGGGAGTGCTTCAGCAGGAGTACTGCATGACTAAGAAACAGGGCCCACATTGGACACTGTCATGCGTTGAAGTGCCCTGCAAACCACTCTAAAATGAGCGTTACCTGCAGTACATCACTGCTTATCAAAGGATGCTTAGGGAAACAAATAAGATGGATAATTTCATTTGTCATCAATAGGGGCTTCAAGTTAGCACACTGCAGGGAAAAAAAATGGCATCTGTTTGCACCTCCAAAATTGGGCTGTCTTTCTGTCTACAGACACAGGAAGATGTTCCCTGATTTTCACAGTTGCTTCATGACTTCAAGGATGTCTTCACAAAAGGCTTTGCACGTGAAACACTACAGCATTCAAATCAAATGAAGGCTGCTGAAGGAGTCAGGCACCAAAACACCACGGGATATTATAATCATTGTCAAATCAAGCAGTAAAGGGCTAGGCAAAGCAAGGTTACTGTTTTGTTTAGGAGGAATGTGACAGTGTGAAGATAGGAAGTGCATAAAGCCATGCGAGAGGTGCTGTGCCCTTGCCATGCTGCTCCAAGCATGATGCCCTGAGGTTACAGTGCAGAAGCAAGCAGAGATGAGCTTTCAGAAAAACCTCTTCAAATCTACCTCAGGCCTGCAATGCCATCATCATAAACTAGGATTAATCCCGTCACTTAATTGCTGTACTCTCAACTAGCATGAGTATGGGGAAATGAGACTGAGTGGAGCTGCTGCCCAGTGAAGTGCGTTGCCTTTTTTCTTCAGGATGTCTTCTTTTCTGCTCCTCTCTCTCACCACATTTGGGATGAGTAAGGGAACCTGACCTAGCAAGAGGTCACCGTGGCATGAGCGAAGCGATCTGGGTTTGCAGCTGCTTTGCTTTGCCCCAGCAGACTAGAGCGGGAACAGGCCAGTGGTTTGTAATCGGAAGGTTGGGCCTGGGGTTGTGCAAGGGGTAAGAGCCACTCATCCTTTCTCTGCGTGCCAAAACCTCCCTTTGCATGCCTTTATTCACTGGAGTGGCGTCTGGGTAGAAAGAGCCTAGGAGGCTTGCGAGGCACTCGTGCCCTGGTTAGTATGCAGCCGCAGACTCCTCAAAGAGGACAGTGAGCAGGGCCTGCCAGCACACACTTTCCTCTGTTTTATGCAATCTTTCTCACTACATGGAGTCTCTGCAGTGAAAGACAGAGGAAGGCAATGTTTTTGTGCACTGCTGAAACAATATCTCCACATAGAAGTTATCTGGGCGTCTAATGGGGTCTTTCTATGATCAGTGTGTTCACAGGAGTTTGTCATAGCACTGATTTAATTACAGAGCATTTCTTCACATATTCCAGTGTAGCACAGGGCATTTTAACTGAATGTGAATTTTATCTCTGTGGAAAACTTAAGAAAAATCTGATTCCTCAATGGTAAAATCACCTGGGATAAAGAAAAGACCATGGGAGACTGTCCAGTCCTTTAAAGTCTCAGCTTTTCAAAATTTCTCAGTTTTTCAACTGATTATCTGTCTTGCTCAGAAATCCCCATAAAATACTGTGTTGCCCTCAAAGGATAAATCCAGCAAGTCTGAGGTGAATGTGCTATTCAGAGAAAATGAGGGGCCTGACCTACAGAATTACCCAGGGGCTCTTGGGTCTGATTCCTGTACTGACCCCAGGGGATAGCCGCCAGGAGAAAGCTGAAGCTCCACGAGGTGTGTTTTCCTCAGCTGACCCAGCCCCAGTTACCCGAAGTTCCCCTGCCTCAGAATGACATGATGTGCACCTCCTCCCAGGGCTGCCCCAAATCCTTTTTTCCAGCCTACACACAGGCAGGGAGTGAGAAAGGTGTCATCATCCTGGCAGAGAGGGAATTAGATACGGCAAAGTTAGAGATGCCAAAAGTTTAAGAGTAGAGAGACCAGCTGCTGTTACAAAGAGAAATGGGGAACCTTATGGGGAAAAAAAAAAGCAACGCAAGGCTGTTTTGACCCTTCTGGTGTTGGAAGGCCACCAACAATTTGCCTGAGAGATCTTTGCAGGACTGTTGATTGAAAAAAAAAGTGCAGATCCACTGTCTTACCTTGTTGATAACACAGGGGCAGAAGACTCCATGCCCAACAAGAAGGACCTTTTCTTTCATGTGCACGCTGTGGCTGTTACACACAACCCTTTGTGGGTTGTGTGCAAAGCAAGGTAACACAAAGTAAGACCAAAAAAAGGCAAAGCAGTTCAGAAAGGCAGAGGAATGGAGAGCAGAGGGGAAAGAGAATGGCTTTGAGGTTTCTGTTCACCAGGAATTTTTTGAAGGTTTCCAACAATTCAATGCTACTTCTCTAGGGCATTGCATGGTCTTTTACCGCCTTTAAGAGTCAAATGTCTCTTCAGGACTTCTGTCCCAGAGGCAACCGGCTCTCTCACACTGCCTGGCTGTATGCGTGAGCAAGAACAACCAAGCTCTCTGTGGCCAGGGAATTTCTGAAACATGGCTTGGGCAAGGGGTGAAGGACACAAGCTCAACAGCTCGCCTGCTTGCTGACTCTCAGAGCAAACACGAATGAACGGTTTTCCTCCGTGCTCACCTCTCTGTTCTAATTAGCCCTGCCGTGTGCGGCATCTGCAGCACAGGCATAGTATGAATGAAATGTACTTTTCTGCCCAGGGAACACGAAGTCAGCCTTTTCATCAGTTCAGCACCGCCACACACTGCGGGCTTCCAGTAACGGAGCGACCGGCGTGCACATCAAGGGGGCGGGAGGGCTTCAGCGGGGCGGGAAGAGGAGGAGTCGTTTTTTTCTAGAAAAGTCATTGAAAATTGTTTCCATGGTGGATGCCTCCCCTACAGCCTGGTTACTGAGAGCATTCAGTGCAGAAATGGGACAGAACTCAAGTTTTCATTTTTGCTTTGCAGTTCACCTTTAAAGTGAAAGGGGACTTTTTTGGGGCTGAATGACTCCTCGTGGACTTTGGTTCCTTGAGGCTTTCAGCATTCAGGTTGCAGTTTCAAGGGTGCAGAGACTTTTAAGGGTAGATGTGACATCAGCAGGAGTTTCCAGCCCTTGCACATGTACTGCCAAGAAGGTTTTTGTTCTCCTTTTGGTTGCACAGGAGACTCTTAGGGGCAAGGCGTGGAGAACCTCATGCAACTCATGATGCGATGTCACCCTGACATTTACTGTACGCCTACTCTTCCCCTATTGCTGCAAAAGAAAATAGAAAATTGGCTTTATCAGGCTCTGCGATCCCAAAGTTTGGCTGGCTGTCCTTGTGAGCCTCTCCAACAGCAGGAAGAGCTGAACTGTGAGAACAAGTGAAGGAAAGGGGGAAGGGGGAAGTGGAAAGGGGGAAGG